>VWZV01013945.1:0-10684 GCA_013397155.1 Irena cyanogastra | reverse complement strand
AATGTGGGTTACAAAATGGTTATGAAAAACAAAGCTATGAACTATTTGAATTTTCCATAGCATGAGTAGAAGATGTAGGTCTCATTATACCTTGTCTTTAAAAAAAAAAAAAGTTTTAAGTATGATGTTATTGCTGTGTAAATTTAGGTTAAAAACTGAAATTGTGCCAGAGTAGAAGAAATAACTATTTAATAGAGTTTCATTTGGTACCTTTAGAAACCTTCACTGGCTGGAAGCATTAGCAAATGAACATCTCTTGTGTTTCTTAAGAGATCTGTGGAAGTTTTCTATTTTCTATTATTTGAGCATGATGCTTACTGGTTGTAAGAAATAGAAGAGTGAAAGCCGGTTTTATCTGAATAGTCCTTTTACTATTTACACATCTTGACTTCTCCTTGGTCAAGAACTAGAGAAGGGCCAATAACCAGAGGATGATCAGGAAGGCATTAATCTGACAACTTTCTCTGGAACAAGCTGGTGCAAGAGAGAACCAGAGAGAGTATTGTTCACTGGCATAGCCAGGAGCAAAGATGAGAGAGCCTGAGGAATTCCTCTTGAGAATATCAGGTATGGATTCCAGCAAAAAGTGTTAGGTTGTCTTGGTTGATAATGGAGATTGAAGCTGAGCTCAGCAATGCTTGGAGAGGGTGGAAGATTCTGTAAAAGCCTCTTTTGTACTTCCTGAAGAGCTTGTGATGGCAAACAGGGGCTTATATTTCTGTTGTGAAATCCCAGCTACTGAAATTGTGCTAGAAAGCAGTTCTGCTCTTCTATAAACCTTACACTTGTAACATGTCTGTTTGAAAGCATTCAATGTTCTTAAGTCATAACAGAACTTTAGGAGGAGATGCAATTTTATTCTTCACCTTAGCTTAATATTTTTTCCTGCAGTTATATGAGAGATTTGAGAATCTTCTTCATCTCTTCTAGTGGAACTGCCATTATACTTGGGTGTGTTTGGATTTAATAACTCTAATTTGTATTACCAAGAGAGTACATAAAGCATTATGCGTAAACACATCTATTGATCAGAGTGAAGGATTTAGTTTAATCTAGAGTTTAAATGCATGCATAGACAAGGGTTCAGGCCAACTCTTGAATATTTCCAATATATTTCAAATAAGCTACTTAAGAGGTGCATACATAATTTCAGTATACTATGAAGGAAGACTATACATCCTGATTGCTTGTAAAATAGTTGTTAACAGCATTCAGTTTTTAGTGAATGGAAAAAGAAATTACCACATCGAGACCTAGATTTCCATTCTGCTAAGTAAGTTTTAGCAAATTTTAGTTGAAAATGACCAATTAGCTGCCACCTCTTTTTTATTTTATATGCAGTATTTGAAATATTAAAGTACACTTTTTATTGTAAACTATAGCTTATTTGTTGTAAACATCTGAATAAAACAGAGTGGTTTTGCTAGGTTTTTTTATATGAAGATTAATACATATGCATAATTTGACTTGAATCATCTACCTGTCAACAAGCTGCTCCTCTGTAGAGATTCTGTCTCAAGAGCCAGTTCCTTATCTCATCCTCATGGAACCTGAATCTCTTCACCATACCACACTGCAGTCTCTCTCTAAACTAATGCTTTTTGGGGAAAAAATGAGCTGCAATTTGAAAGTGGCATGACTGCTTGATTTGATTACTTCTGTATTCCTGTTCTTTGTGAAATAGCTTTTTATGCTCTAGCCTTAAAAATGTCACACTTGCCATAAATTAATTCTGTTTTAACAGCCTATGAAAATGAAGACCATTTACTTTGGAAACCTGATGTGATCTCAGAAAGTAAAGTTAAAGAATACCTTTTTGAAACCTCCTTAAGAGCAGGAAATGAAAATATGATTGGCAGAATTCCTGAAGGACTACATACACGTGACAATGAACAAGTATATTTTATATCCTGTTCCATTTGTGGCACATTTCTTTGTTATTAATGTGTTCTCTTTCTCTGCCTTGTATTATAAAGGCAGCAGTATTTTTTTTTTTTTTAATTGGATGGTATTGGGGTCAGGATCTTATTTGTAATTTTAAACACATGCTTAAAATTGAGTATTTGAATGTTAGCAGTGTGGTCTATGATGTTTCCAATTGGCATGATGTTGACAAATCCAGCTTTTCTAATTATTGCATATAATGTTTTACATTTGCTTAATTAAACCTTGCCTTAACATTTGGATGGTTTTGCTTTTGATTATTTTAGCATTTTCATCCTGTATAAAGATATATCCTCTTTTTACATTAGATATATTCACTGAAAGGCTTGTTTCAGAAATTTATATAGGATATTTGGAAACTTTAACTCTTTCTAAAGACTACTTCTATTTTATAGGCACTATATGAACTTCTCAAAAGTAGCCATAATGTTAAAGAAGCAATTGAGAGATACTGCTCAAATGGAAAGGCATCTCAGGGTAAGAGAGAGTATCTGCTTTTTAAGAAACATGTCTTTGGAGGGGGTAGAAAACACATGAGTAAGATTCAGATTATTAAGCACATCCCTTTCCATGATGTCTTTAGCACAGATTACTCATAGAATCATAGATTATGCTGAATTGGAAGAGACACAAGGATCATCAAAGACCAACTCTTGGCCCTGCACAGGACACCCCAAAAATCCAACCAAACGCTCCTTGAGTTCTAGCAGCCTTGGGACCGTGAGCATTCCCTGGGGAGCCTGTTCCAGGGCCCAACCACCCTCTGGGTGAAGAACCTTTTCCTAATATCCAGCCCAAACCTCATCTGATACAACTTCAGACCATTCCCTTGGGTCCTGTCACTGGTCACCAGAAAAGATATCAGTACCTCCCCCTCTTCTTCCTCCCACAAAGAAGTTGTAGGCTGCAATGAGGTCTGACCTCAGTTTCCTCTTCTCCAGGCTGAACAAGCCGAGTGACCTCAGTTGCTCCTTGCACTGCTTCCCTCAAGGTCCTTCACCACCTTTGTTGCCCTCCTTTGGACACTCTATTAGCTTTATATCTTTCTTATATTGTGGTGCCCAAAACTGCCCCCAGGACTCAAGGTGAGGCCACCTCAGTGCAGAGCAGACTGGAGGCTTTTTAAGAAACATGTCTTTGGAGGGGGTAGAAAACACATGAGTAAGATTCAGATTATTAAGCACATCCCTTTCCATGATGTCTTTAGCACAGATTACTCATAGAATCATAGATTATGCTGAATTGGAAGAGACACAAGGATCATCAAAGACCAACTCTTGGCCCTGCACAGGACACCCCAAAAATCCAACCAAACGCTCCTTGAGTTCTAGCAGCCTTGGGACCGTGAGCATTCCCTGGGGAGCCTGTTCCAGGGCCCAACCACCCTCTGGGTGAAGAACCTTTTCCTAATATCCAGCCCAAACCTCATCTGATACAACTTCAGACCATTCCCTTGGGTCCTGTCACTGGTCACCAGAAAAGATATCAGTACCTCCCCCTCTTCTTCCTCCCACAAAGAAGTTGTAGGCTGCAATGAGGTCTGACCTCAGTTTCCTCTTCTCCAGGCTGAACAAGCCGAGTGACCTCAGTTGCTCCTTGCACTGCTTCCCTCAAGGTCCTTCACCACCTTTGTTGCCCTCCTTTGGACACTCTATTAGCTTTATATCTTTCTTATATTGTGGTGCCCAAAACTGCCCCCAGGACTCAAGGTGAGGCCACCTCAGTGCAGAGCAGACTGGAGCAATCACCTCCCTTTGACTGGCTGGCAATGCTGTGCCTGATGCACTTCAGGACACAGTTGGTCCTCTTGGCTGCCAGGGTACTGCTGACTCATATTCAGCTTGCCATTGACCAGGACCCACAGGTCCCTTTCCACAACACTGCTTTTCAGCATCTCATTCCCCAGTCTGTCCGTGCATCTAGGGTTGCCCTGTCCCAGGTGCACATTCCAGGACTTGCCCTTTTTGAACTTGATACGGTTGGTGATTGCCCAGTCCTCTAATTGGTCAAGGTCTCTCTGCAGGGCCTCTCTGCCCCAGGGGAGTCATCAGCTTCTCACAGTTTTGTATCATCTGCAAACTTACTTAGTATCCCTTTTGGTCCTGTGTCCAAGTCATTAATGAAGGTGTTGAAGAGCACAGGGCCTAAAATGGAGCCCTGTGGAACCCCACTAATGGCAGGCGGCCAGTCTGATGTCACCCCATTCACTATAACCCTTTGCGCCCAACCCATGAGCCAGCTGCTCACCCGTTGCATGACGTGTTTATCCAACTGTGGGCTGGACATTTTGTCCAGAAGGATCCTGGGAGAAACAGTATCAAAAGCTTTACTGAATCCAAAAAGATGGCATCAGCTGGCTTCCTTTGATCAACTAGGTGGGTAACTGTCATAAAAGGAAATCAGGTTTGATAAGCAGGACTTTCCTCTCATGAAGCTGTGCTGGCCATAATGGCTCTGATCGATGACTGTGTTGTCCTTCAGATGTTTTTCAATAATTCCCATTAGGTATATAACTCAGATTAGGTATAATCTGACTGTTGGCCAGATGGAGATTTCTGCTAGAGAAGTTTGCAATTTGTATAAAGGTTGCAGGATCAAATTTTACATCTTTTATTTCCTTCTTTTTTTCCTTTTTTTTTCTATTTTAAGAATGATACAGACTGAGGAGAAGGGGGGGAGTTGTAATTTTGCTCCCATAAGGCAGTTCACCCCCACATTACAGTACCTTTTTGAGATAATGATCAATTATAAAGTGATGACATTTATACGAGGATCAGGAGAACATAGCTGATAATATGAGTGAGCCCCACTCTTCATCACTGTGCTAACATTGTGCTATGTCAACCCTAAACTTGGTTCTACTGTATAATTCTCTAGGTCTATGGTAGAGTGTGGAGAGTTTTTCTTGAGTTTACAGTGGAAAACAATTTTGTCCCTAACTTTATTATTCCCTTAAATAAAAATCAGTGTATCATTTAGCAAAGAGTTCTTTGTCCTGTAGTTTCACACATGTTCCATAAAGCAGAAATGGCCTATGAGCCCTGGTATAAGTTTGTATTCTGGCAGATATTCCTTACTCAGAACTGGATCCAAGAGGAAATCGAATGTTTTTGAGTTAGGTGCTCTGAAAGCTTAAGTATCTAAGATAAAAGTGAAGAGAACAATAAGGAATATCAGAGCAGTGCTTCAGAAAGCTCTTTTATGAGAGATTGTGTGATAGAGACCCAAATTCTGTCCTAAAAGGACTAGTGCTCATCCTTTCCCAGGCCCCAAGTCAGATGGGGTTTATATCCTCATTAAAAAATGGTAGAGGATGATAATACTATTGATGACTGTCTCTTAGAATAATCATTGTGCAATGATCTATACCCACTGAAGTTCACTGCTATTCTCAATATGCATTAAAAATCTGCATCTCCCAAGATAATTTCATAACAGTGAGACTTTACATGTGGATCTCCTCTTGGAAGCTTGAGAATTTTGTAGTAAGGAGTGCAAAATTAATGGACTTGTAGTGGAATGATTATCACCTTCATCTGAAAGCAGCAAGGTCTTTGTTCCAGTGTCTGAACAGATCACTACTATGAATGTGAGATGCCTGAAATATCTCTCCTTTATTATATATAGACACAAAGCCCTAATCAAGATAGGGAAGCAACAATACTTGAGACAAAACTGACCTACTCAAATAGTTTGAGCTACTTTGTTTTAAAGCTTTTATTCCTTTTTAGTGTTTTTGTTTTGTTTAATTTGTAAAACTAAAATTCACTTCTGTATTAAAAACGTCAGAGGTTGTTCCTTCGCTCTTTTGTTCCAACAGTCACTGTTTGTATCTGATGCAAGAAGGAATATTCAGAAAAATGATGATGTTAACAAATCTTGGGGGTTTTTTATGACAAACTTCTTAAGAAATAATAAATGAAGTCTTCTGAATGTCCTTTGCCCTCCAGGGTAAAATACTTCAGTAATCAGACTCTTTTATGAGTCTTTATAAGCAGGAATACTAGATTTCAGGTAGGATATCTTTACATTAAAGGAAAGAACCTGGGTCAAAATAACTGAACTGTTGCGTTTTTTTTAGAGTGTGTTTGGATGTTCAGGCATTAGCAACACAAAGATTAGTGAGTGAAAATAAGTTTATCATGCTACTTTTGCAATTGTCTAGAAGAGATGGCAGCATGGACAGAAGAAGAATGCAGAAGCTTTGAACATGCACTTCTGATTTATGGGAAAGACTTTCATCTCATACAGAAAAACAAGGTTAGTATTTTACAGTTAAATGGAAGAATTGGTAGATGATATGATGCTGAATGTTTGTAAAAGGAATGCTTTTTCAGAAGCTATGCAAAAGAGTGAAATAAGAGCCAACATATCAAAACCAGCTTGGTGTTTCCATGCTAGTTTTGCCTCTGATGCCATTGGAAAAGCTAGGTGTTGCAACATGAGTCAATATATTATCTTTGAAATCAACTCATGTTGATATTGCTTCCATATATGCATTTATGTTAAAATTTAGATTAAATGTCTGCCTCTCCTAGAGGTGTATTATTTTCATACCATGTCTGTGAGAGGGGAAAATACATCTTTAATTATTTTTGTCGCTCAGAAGGTGTAATTCTACAGAAACAGGCTTAGCTCTTTGTGTTTTCAGAAAGTGTAGTCATCCATCAGTACTCTGGTTTCTGACCAACAAAGGAGTTCTAATCTTGATTTGAATTGCTTCTGATTAACTCCTCTGTGCCTGAAGAATAGGAATTGGGCTTTTTTTTATCAAGTAAATGTATCATTTGGTACAGTTGCCAGTATATGTGTTTCCAAATTTTCTGTACATGTCCTGTATGTTTTGATACCACCTTGAAGTTTCATACTGGTTGTGACTGGGATAGTTACTTTTCTTTATAGTAGCTAGTATGGGCTATGCTTTGGACTTGTGCTGGAAACTGTTGATAAGACACTAATGTTTTAGTTATTGCCGAGCAGAGCTTATGTAGAGTCTAAGTCTTTTCTCCTCAGACTATCCTGCCAGCAAGGAGGCTGGGGGTGCACAAGGAGTTGGGAGGGACACAGCTGGGACAGCTGACCCCAACTGACCAGGGGGGTGTTCTAGACCATATGACATCCTGCTCAGTAATAAAATTGGGGGGGTGAAGGTTGGTGGGTGGGGGCTGCTCTGGCTTGAGAACTGGATGGGCATCAATTGGTTGATGGTAAGCAGCTGGGTTTTTATGCATTGCTTGTTTTTCTTGGGTTTTATTTTCCTTTTTTAACATTTTTTTTAAATTAGTAAACTGTCTTTATCTCAACCCATGGGTTTTCTCACTTTTGCCCTTCTAATTCTTCCCCCCGATCCCACTGGAGGGAGGGAAGTGAGCAAGCAGCTCTGCAGTGCTTAGTTGCTGGTGGGGGTTAAACCACAAGTCTTTTCTTTAGGAGACTGGTGTTTTTGTATTTCAGGTAAACTTTATAGCGTTGTGGTTGCTGTTCAACAACAGTCAGTTAATCCTGTTCAACACTTGGCTTAACCTGTCCAATGCTAAATATCTGGGTGGTTCAAATTTTAAATTGACCTTACCCATAAACAGTAATTCACCAGAGATACAAATAAATAATTTTAAAATATTTTTTTCCAAAGTGCAACAAAGCATATGAGTTGGTCTGTTACTATGGACCAGAATTTTCCAAGTACCCAATGTCTTTTCTGCTTCACTTCTCTTGGGTCATTCAGTTGCTCAGTGTTTTACTTCTTAACAGAGTCTGTCCCATAGTTAAAAAAATTGCTATGTAAGTTATGAATTGAAATGCTTCAGATGTAGATACAATTTCAGTCTAGTTAAAAAAAACAAACCTAAACAAAAATAATGCATACAATAGAACAGATGTAGTAATTATTTAGAATAAAATATACTCTTTCAGTTGGATGAGACCTACAATGATCATCTAGTCCAACTGCTTGACCACTTCATGGCTTGCCAAAAGTTCCAGCATGTTTTTAAGGGCATTGTCCAAATGCCTCTTAAACAATGACAGGCTGAGGCATAGACCACCTCTCTAGGAAGCCCATTCCAGTGTTTGACCACCCTCTCAGTAAAGAAATTTGAAACTGTAGATCTCTTTTTCAGGTCTTCTGATTTAATTTGTTTGTTACAGACACTAGAACAGTAAAACTAACAATATTGCAGGAATATAGGGACTGGGGAGATGACAAAACAATACTTTGCATTCATCTTGTCAATTCTTGCCTTCTTTTAGGTAAGAACCAGAACAGTTGCTGAGTGTGTGGCTTTCTATTACATGTGGAAAAAGTCAGAACGTTATGATTACTTTGCTCAGCAAACAAGATTTGGAAAGAAGAGGTATAACCATCATCCTGGAGTTACGTAAGTAAAATGTCCTTGGAATATGTTTTCTGTTGCAAATTGTAAATGTAAAAGATAAGTTTTTCTTCCCATCATTGCAGTGTAAAGCTGCAGTGGCTATGGCAACTGAGAATAAATCCATCATAATTTTTAGGCCTTGTTTTCCTGTTAAATAACCCATTATGAATGCCATATTCTTAAAGGGACTACATGGATCGTTTGGTAGATGAAGCAGAATCCTTTGGAGGAGCAGTTCATTCTTCAGCCTTAACATCTAATAGTCGAACAGAAACCATTCCTGATCAACAGCTAAGCATTCTGAACTCTATCACTGCCAATGAGTTGACAGGTAAATCAAGGGGAAAAAAAACAAAGAAAACCCACAAACTTTTTGTTGTAACTATATAAACAATTATTTCATTTCCATTTTATGTTCATCTGTTTTCCAGCACTGACAAACACTGTAGCTACAGTCTGTCACACTTCGGCTGTGAACTGCCTGGATGATGCCTTCCCTCCTATGGACAGCTTACCCCGAGCATCAGTTAATCATGTGCCTGTTGGAACAGAAGAATTGCTTAACTTGCCTAGCAATGGTGAAAGTGATTGTTTTAATTTATTTGAGACTGGCTTTTATCATTCAGAGTTAAACCAAATGAACATGTGCAGTGAGGAGGCAGAGAGACCTGCGAAGAGATTGAAAATGGGCATTGCTGTCCCAGAATCTTTCATGAATGATGTCTCTGTAAATAACCTTGGTGTGGACTTTGAAAACCACACACACCATATTGCCGGTGCCAAAATGGCTGTTTCAGTGGCTGACTTCAGCAGTCTATCTGCAAATGAGACAAATGGTTTTATAAATACCCATACTCTTCACCAACATACTGCCCTTCACTCAGAATGACTGTGGAAAACTAAACAAAGAGTGGGTACTTTATGCAGTAGTAGTAAACTTGATGGGAACTATCAGGTTTACTTAGTCTTTCACTGGAAGTTTGAACTTTGACATCAGTGATGTCTTTTTATGTATAGAGCTATATCTTGATTTACCAAGAGTAATTTCTTTTTTCAGTCCATAAATGTGGAAATGTTTGGCAGAGTTTGGAACTAAGAGAACTCTGTGGTGCAGCTTTAGGCTCTGCTTCAAATTTATTTTAAAGCCTGTAGAGAGAGGCCACCATTTCAAAACCAGCATGGAAGTTCTGAACTGATTGGAGTGGCTTTTTAGTCAAAGTTACTTTTGCCATAATGGATGCAGTGTAATAACAGTGTTTACAGGTACCGTTCCTGATCCCTGCTCAATGTAGCATTTTTTTTTTTTCTTATAAAGGCAGGGATGGATTTCTTTAACTTAAACTGCACAAACATACAAGGATGTTTTTTAAATGGAACCTTCTCTCATGTGATACTAAACTAGAGCACTTCAGTTTAAAAAAAACAGCAATTTCATCTTGGTGGAAGCTAGCACAAGGGACATAACATGAATAAATTATGAAGACCTACACTTGGAAGCTGTTGCAAAATTATAGGCCATGGCTACCTTACACAGAAGTAATTATGCTGCCAGAGGTATCTGTGTACTTTAAACTTACTGGCTTAGATATATTTTAGGCTATTGTATTCAGATTAGTTTTGTCCACAACTTTGAAGATTAATGCACCTGTGTAACTTAACTTTCCTAAGACAGCTGATGTATAAAGCTACAGTCTGCACACCTTAGGATTTACCACTAAACAAACAGTCTGCATTTTGGAAGACAAATTTTTTGGGGCACTGCAGTTCAAAGTGTTACAGTTTTGAGGGACTATCTAGTTTATATAGAAGTAGTAGAACCTTGAAGTATGTATTTGAAAGTTTTTCTTCGGTGTGGATTGCATTTATTTGTTTAGCAAGTCATTAGCTCAAAAATAGCACTTCACTACTTTGGGTCAAATAGAAAAAGATGAGTAAAAATGTCTCCCATAAAAGCAACTATTTAAACTCAATAAATTTTTATTTTGACCATTGAGTGCAATTTAGCCATTCATGAAGTTTTCTTGAAAATGTTAGCTCTAATTCTTGTGGGAGAACATCAGTAGGATTACCCCTTTCCCTCCATACTTTTTCTTTGCACTGTTCATATTACAAATTTAATTGCCACAAACTTGTTTTGATTATTAAAGTGATTAGGCTTGCATTGTTGATATTTGTAATAGTTGCTTCAAGGTTATGCTGAGTAATTAGAAAGTAGTGACTTTAATATTTGAAAGGGAAGAGGGTATTTATTATGCTTACTGTGAATTGCATTGACATCCTGAGTTATGGATGCAGTGTATGGAGTTTTCTTTACAGCACTGCAATGAAGATTACTTCAAAGCATTTATGCAATAGCACATTTATCA
>VWZV01013942.1:48668-70542 GCA_013397155.1 Irena cyanogastra | reverse complement strand
ACAGAGTGCAAGAGCTAACAATCCCCAGGAACAATTTGAGCAAGAGAGGAAAGGGCGTGGCTCCAGCATGGCTGAGTAGGGACCTTTTGGAGAAACTAAAAGGAAAGAAGCAAACGCACAGGCAGTTGAAGCTGGGACAAATGCCCTGGGAAAAGTATAGACATGAAGTACAGTTGTGTAGGGATAGGGTCAGAAAGACCAAGCCAAAGCTGGAGCTGAACTTGGCAAGGAGCACAAAGAATACCAAGAAGGGCTTCTACGGGTATGTTACCCAGAAAAGGGAAGTCAAAGAAGGAGTAATGGCCCCTGTTGAATAAGGCTGTAAAACTGTTAACAAGGATGAGGAAAAGGCTGAGGTACGCAACAATATTTTTGCTTTGGGCTCCAGTGATAGCCTCTCTTCTCACATTTCTCAAGTGGATGCACAGTAGGATGGAGCCTTGGGGAGCAAAGTAAGTAAGTAAAGATCAGGTTTGTGACCACCTGAAGGACCTGAATGTACATAAGTCAATGGGACCCAGTGAGATGCATCCCAGAGTCCTGAGGGAAAGGGCAGCTGTAGGTGTGAAGCCACTCTCCATGATGTTTGAAAAGTCATGGCAGTCAAGTGAAGACCCAGGGAACTGGAAAAGGGTAAACATTGTGCCCATGTTTTAAAAGGGTTCCATCCAGAGCACTGTGGGCAGCAGGGAGAGGGAGGAGATTCTGCCCCTCTGCTCTGCTCTGGTGAGACCCCACCTGCAGTGCTGCATCAGCTCTGGGGTCTCCAGCACAGGAAAGGACACGGACCTATTGGAGCAAGTACAGAGGAGGGCCTGAAAAAAATCAGAGGGATGGAACAACTCTCCTATGAGGAAAGACTGAGAGTTCAGCCTGGAAAAGAGAAAGCTTCGGCATCATCCAATTGTAACCTTCCAATACTTGAAGGGAACCTATAATGAAGCTGTAGAGCTGTGTTTTACAAGGGCATGTAGTGACAAGATGGGGGGATGGCTTTAAATGAAAAGAGGTTAGCTTAGATTGGATATTAGAAAGACACTTTTTACTGCAAGGGTGGTGATGGACTGGAGCAGGCTGTTGAGAGAAGTTGTGGATGTCCCATCCTTGAGAGTGTTCAGAGAAGGATGGATGGGGCTTTCACCATCTAGTGGAAGACATCTCTACCCATAGCAGAGATGTTCTTTAAGGTCCCTAGATGTTCTTTAAGGTCCCTTCTAACCCAAACCACTCTATAATTCTATTTTAAAAAACCCGACTTGTGATCCTTGATATTCTTTGCCAGATTTAATTCCAGACTGGTCTGGGTCTTGTTCATTGCATTTCTGCATATTCTGACCATATTCCTATATTCATCCCAGGTGGCCTGTCCCCACTTCCCTGTCATATATATCCTATGCTTATGTCTGAGCTTTGACAGGAGGTCCTTTTTCATCCATGCAAGCCTCCTGTCCCTTTTAGTCTCTTAAGTGCAGTACATAATTTAAGTCAAGGAATTCTCTGTGCAAGCATTAAAGATTTAAATGCATTAAAGATTTAAATGCAAGAATGCTTGGTCAGTTGCCACATGATACTGGCCTTAGGAGGCAGCTCAGGCAGGTGCTGTTCCTGGGCTTGCTAAGCTGACCTGTGTTGCTGTACAGGTTGCCTGCTGAAACATACAGACCTATCTTTTGCAACTTCACCTTTTAATAAAATAAGTTTACTTAGTAAGGGATAAATAGTCTTGATTAAATACAGAGCTGATACAATGTTTAACAGTAACATAGACTTACCCAGCAGCATACTTCCAAAATAATAATTCAGTGTGGAGCCTATTATTGTCAATTAGCACAATTGATGTTTTTCAATTAACAACTTAAGGATTGTTATGTGCATGCAAAGTGGGAACGTAGGGAAAGAGAGCTTGTGAGCAGGTAAGTTGGAAGGTGGTGTTTGCTAGAGAAAGAGGATGGGGGGGTTGTTTTTTGAGGGGGTGTTTAGCAATGTACTGGTGTGCACTCTCAGGTAGATTGGGTTACATCTAAGATAAGAACTTTGAAGGAGAAAAGAAGGATTGTAGTATTTTCCTCAGGCAAGTGAACCTTGGAGAAAAAAAAAAGAAAAATACTGTTTACATCTAAATCCTAGTTTAACAATTTCTAAAGTGCTTTGTTTCTCAGAATGTGCTAATGCATGGGGTTTTTTTTTCTTTTGACGCAGAAGTGACTCATAATCTTTAAGACGAGATGATGTTTGTGTTCACAGTATTAGTGTGTACCCTGCATGCGAATAAATATGTTAAAATAAGCTTTCTATTTGTCTCCTGTATAGACTATCTGTAATGAGGGAAACGCAGAGAGAAAGAGACATACTGTACCAGTAACTGTTGCAGAATAGCTTGATTGTTTTTACCGTTGCAGCCCAAGTACATAAGTTGATTATCTTGAAAATACTAAGAAAAGTCAAAGATATGGTGAGATTGTTTTTACCGTATTTCAAAGGAACTGAGTATAAGACTTTCTAGCATCTAAATGAGATTGTGGGAAGTGGAAAGCAGATTTTTTTAAACCACCTTCAGCACCTAGCAGGAGTATCAAAACTGGTTTATCTGTTGCCTTTTTCCAAAGCCTTCCGAAGTTGCCAGAAGCCAAAAACTTGTAGCAGTCTGAATGGTACTTAATAACCAACAGCACTTTCTGTTCGCAAGGATGAGCCTAGAGGTTTGAAATCGTTGAATCTTGCTGTGAGGGAAATACAAATCTAGCCTTTAGCTTAAACAATACTGGTTTTATTCTTGTGTCAATATTGCCATGTTGCAGAATAGGTCTGATGCAGGTGGCTCGGTGTGCAGCTGCAGTGTGGGCTGCAGATTGAGCTCTGAGGGGCAGGAGCCTGAGGCAAGAGGCAGTGAACTGGTACTGACTCTTTGCAGAACAAAGGGTTGAGGCCTTGCGGCACTCTCTGAGTGTGTTACTGGACACTCAGAGGCACACCAGGAGCTTATCACCCCAGATTGTCACACACTTAGACTGTGAGGGAGTAAAAGCTTAAGCTTGAGATGTTATGCTGTTGTTGCACCATGGTAAAGTTACTCTAGGATCCAGACATATGAGACTCTGCTATGCAAAAGCTGGGGTTGAGTGACAAAAATTTGCCTGACAGTGTGAGAGCAGGATGTGTAGGGAGCTAAAGTGGCTCCTCGTGGTCAGACAGGAGAGTTCCCTTAACATGGCAGTAGCATTCAGACAGTTTCCATAGACTGGCTGGGAGTTGCAAAAACAATGTCTCTTTTTCAGATTGCAGCATTATGATTTATTGTCTCTGTATGATGATGTTGAACCCAAGAGTATTTTTTTAAATGGTGTATTGTGGCATGGTAGTAGTTGGGCACAGAATCATAAAGCAATTTGTGTTGGAAGGGACCTTTTAAGGTTGTCTAGTCCAACCCCCGTGGAATGAGCAGGGACATCTTCAAATAGATCAGGTTACTCAGAGTCTCTACTCAACAGATCCTTAACACTTCCAGGCATTTAACACCTTTCTGGGCAATATACCATTGAGGGTGTTTCATTACCCTCATAATGAAAAATGTCTTCCTATTATCCTAGTCTGAATCTACCCTCTTTAGTTGTTGTTTAGTTTAGTTAGCACTGTTGATGCCTTGTGAAAGCTGACCTAGAACAGCGGCTAGTTGGAGTTAAAGAATAAAGTAGGTATTTATTAAGAGGCCTCAATGGATACACCTTGGGCAGTACAAGAGCACAGCCAGGGCTACACCCAAGATGAACCCGAAATGGTCACAAAATGCACGGCTGGTCACGGGGTCTCTCACTTTTATAAGTTCTGATCCATTAGCATATTGAAGTTAATTGTCCAATTATAGCTTTAGGTTTTGAAGTCCCATCCTTCCTGTTTTTCTTTCCTCAGTCCATGTTGTTTATGCTCTTGGGCCTGAAATTTGGGTCTATTGTCCTTGGGTCCCCAGCTAGAGGAGGAGTTGTTTTGTCTACCTACTCTGTGAAGAGAGCTTACTATCCCCTAATATGAAACTCAGAACTACACACTAAAACAGCACAAAATCTGAAAAATAGAAAAGCTAAAACCTAAGGCATCACTGTCCTACCACAGCAGGCTTTACTAAAAAGTGAGTCTCCATCTTTTTTTAGCAGACCCCTGTAAGTAATGAGAGATTTTAATAAGGTTTCCCTCAAGCCTTCTCTTTTCCAGACTGAATAATCCCAGCACTGTCAGCCTTTCCTCCCAGGAGAGATGATTTCTCCCTCTACTCGTCTTTATGGCCTTCTCCAGACTTGCTCCAATAGGTCCATGTCCTTCCTGTGCTGGGACCCCAGAGCTGATGCAGCACTGCAGGTGAGGTCTCACCAGAGCAGAGCAGAGGGGCAGAATCCCCTCCCTCTCCCTGCTGGCCATGGTGCTTTGGATGCAATCTAAGATACAGTTGACTTTCTGTGCTGTGAGCATAC
Source organism: Irena cyanogastra (assembly GCA_013397155.1). Taxonomy (NCBI): domain Eukaryota; kingdom Metazoa; phylum Chordata; class Aves; order Passeriformes; family Irenidae; genus Irena; species Irena cyanogastra. Next base: position 66,079 of record VWZV01013942.1, on the reverse strand, counting down.
ATTGCCAAGTCATATCCAGTTTTTTGTCTACCAGTGTCCTTCAGGTCCTTTTCTGCAGGGCTGCTCTCAATCCCTTCTTCTCCTAACCTGTATTGATGGACTGCCCTGACCCTGGTGCAGCACCGTGCACTTGACCTTGCTCAACATAAATTGGTTCACGTGGGTCTACTTCTCAGTCTTGCTCATGTCTCTCTGGATGGCAAGAAAAGCTGACTTAACACAAATGACTTTGTTTAAGGCAGCTTTCACTCATGTGAGGAGTCTTGGTTTGCTCAGTGCTTCAGAAGATATTTCCACACTATAGACATTGACTGCCTTTGCACCAGCTCATCTTTTCAGAGAAAAAACCAGCATTATATTGAGGTTTCCATTTCAACTGGAGTGCTCACACTCCTGCTTCTTACCCTGTTCAGCACTCCTTCACTCTATTGTTGCAGATTTTTTCTCTAAGATGGTAGTCATGGTGTGAATTTTCAGTGCTCTAATAGCATGGTAACAGAGGGAGATCATATTTCTCCTATATGGACAATTAATTAAAGCATGAATATTGATACTGATAGGCTGCAAACACTAAATTTATGTTTTGAACTGCATATTCTGTCTTGAGCAGTTTGTGAGTTTTGTGTATTTTAATATTAAAAAAACCAAACCCAACCCTCAAAACACAAAAAAGCAACACCAAAGGTAGAGATATTAATTCTTTTTTCTTTTGGCGCAATGGCAAGGCTGAATGTGATTTACCACACTGTAGGAAGGAGGTGCATAGCAAAACAAGAGCATAAATCTGTATCTCACAAGTGCCAGGCTAGCAGTTTGTCTTTCTATTGCTCCTCCTGTGAATTAGACAACTTATATTTTGAATAATTAACAGAACAGTGTATTTTGTTAATTTATGTTGCAGTTGAAGCTAGGCAAGAAAGACATGGATAAATTCAAAATCTTTCCCTGGTTTTCTGATACAAATACTACTTGAGGAACTGTCTCTTAAGTAGGCTTAGTGAAACCAGTCTCCAAGTTGAGCTATTTTTTCTATCAAAGCATGTCATATACAATAGTTCAGGCATAACTAGAATGTCAGATGTCACTGCTATTGTGCCAATCTTAAATTGTCATGCTTGTGTTGTCTTCACAAGTTAAGAAAGCAGCACATAGCCTACAGCTGATTTTTTTTCAGCAAGCCTTAAATGATTGAAACGTATTGATTACTGGGAGAGAACCCACCACATGCAACCTTAAAACACCTTCACTAGCTGGAAATCTTATTCAGAACTGCTCCAAACTCTCTCTTTTGCAGAATTGAACATTTGGGGGATAACCAGATCTGCCATTCAGGTAGGGTATGGTGCCTTGTTTGTATTCCACTTGGTGCACGGGGATGCAGAAAGTAAATGCTTTGGGGAATTATCAGAGAATGCTGATTTTTAGTACCAAAGCTACCAGACGAAGGAGGCAGAGAGGGGAGCACTTCTCTCACAGATCCCTTCCTGAAAGTGGCAAACACTTGAAGCACCAGTTAGCAGGAGAGCACAAGGAAAAGAGAAGTTTTGAAGCCGCATTACAGAGCAGAAGAAATGTAATCAAAGAAGGTCAGTGTCTAGCAAAAGTAACACTTCTAACAGTCAGTTGTGCAGAGGGTTTTTCTGTTGTCATAATACAATTAATTCTCTTAATTGGATTTTACAGCTTGTGAGCATTCAAGGTCCTGTGGATGTAAGTTTACACTCCCATAGTGTTATAGAGGAGTGTTTGGCATTGATTTTTGCTATTCTGAGCACTTCCTCACAGAAACAACAGTTGTATGACCGAAGACCACTTGGACAGGTTTGACAGTGAAATGGAAGTTCGTGAAATAATGGTTATTCTCCCAAGAGGAAAGACTGGATGTGTGCAGAGACCATCAAGGATCCAGTGGCAGAAGGTGGGCCCCTTGCCACTTGGCCATGACAGGCTCTGTGCCACATCTGGCCAGCCTTCCCATACCTCCATTTCATGGTTCTCCTGAAGGAACAAGTTGTAAGGAAGGTCTTCATGCCATTTCAGTCAGTTACTTAATCTGGATAGAAGTGGTTTGAGTAGCAGCTTTCATACCTGGCAGCATTTGTCTGATATCTTATTTCCAGCTGACCTCTGAAAAAGTCATATATAAATAATCCACTGTTTGACAGCAGATCCATACCTACATCGCGATTGGTGTTTTCACTCCATATAGGTGAAATTCGCTCAATTTGGGGCTTTTAGAGTCAAATTGTATGTAGTAGGCCAATGTTCACTTCAAAGAAAGGGCAGCTAAGCCTGAAGGAAAGAAAAAGGGATTGTCTAAACAAACTTTGTACATGTACAAAGGGGAGGTAAGCCTGAAGGAAAGAAAAAAATTGTCTGAACAGACTTTGTACACAGTAAAGCATGCTGTCTGCATGCAATAAGCAAATTAGGGGAGGAAAGAACCAATAAATGAATCTGGAAACTTAGCTTTCACTATGATGCCATTATTCTGTTAGTTAGTTTGGTATTTTGCCAGACTTCTGCAGTGCATAAAAATATAGGTCCCAGATCAAAAGATGTTGAAACTTGTGTCCATAAGTCACCCACCTCCCCTACTGCATATGGAACAGAAGGTATTGCAACACAGAAATCTTTGGTTGGAAAAACCAGGCTACCTGGATGGTCTTAATTAGGTAGGAAATGAAGGCTTTATCATCTGATTATTGCAGAAGATGCAGTGTATGTTAGTCATGCATTGTTTCATTTAGCAGAATTAGTAAGTGCCTTACTTAAACTTGTATTAATTAAAGAAATAGGCAAATTATCAGGAGAGAGTTGCTAGAAGATTCTGAAGTGTGGTGTTCTGTTTTCTAAGTTTCTTCAGTTTTAGTTAGATAATTTATGTTAGTCAGATTTATAATGGTTTGTTCTTTGTACCCCTATTCTTTTCCCTCAAGTTGNCCTGCCCAGCCGCTGATCGATAACCCAGGCAGAGACACTGAAGTCTAATCTGTTTCAAAATATACTGTTATTTGAAAATTAAATAGTAGAATACATGTGCTTCTGTAACACTTTCAAATGCTACAATTCTGCATGCATATTTTTTTTTTTTTAGGATTTGCAACCCTTGATACTTGAGAAGCACTTCAATAGCAACAGGTCTCTTAAGAACAGTGTAACCTTTCCTGGGCCTTGGCTCCCTCCCAATTCCTGTTTCTAACATTCCTCAGCACCCCTAGTCTTGCCAAATACCAGCCCTTCACAGGCATTTTCACAGTGCCAATCAGTTTAAAAAAGCAAGCTAGATCTTTTACAGTGCATGGTCATTTAGCTATCTCTCCACATCATACAGGGGCAATCATCAGTGGTATCTCTATTGTTTGTCCTTTTCCAATGGCATTTGCTGTTTATCAGGCCCTGCCCTTCCTTCTGAAACACCCTGGGTGCCAACACCAAATCTACTTTTTGACATTACACACTTGGGCTATATACTTAGCAGGCTGATCTGCAGCTCTCAAGAAGAAAGTTTCTTATTTTCTCCTTAAAGAAATTTGATAATTGTTGCAAATATTTATGTCTGAGCTTGCTTTGAAAGGAAAAGCTCCCTGCAGGGGAAACTCAGCCCAGAAGTTTTGGTGGATTTGCTGATACGAGAGGTAGTCCTGATGCAGAGCTCTGTGGCTTGCAATGGCTAAGTTGTTTATTCACAAGCAGCTTCCAAGTCTCTGATTAATTTGAAATCACTGGCAACTATGAAACACAATTAAGTATATGAAACATTCAAGTCTTTTATTTCCAATTGGGAATTTTTCATTTTTACCTAAACCCAGCAATGACCCAGATTCCTCATCAGATTTATGTTTGCTTTTGTTGCCTGAGAGCTAGAATAACAGCTACAACTGTGTGGTGCAGATCATGAGCCCTTTGCTCTGATTCTAGATGTTTAAAAAAATTCCAACCCCTTGCAGAAGCACTTTTATGAATAGTGGGCTGGAAAACTGCATTCTTTTGTTTTGCTCGGCATACGGAGAAGGGCCAGTGATATTAAAATGGGCTTCCATTAATGCACGTTGAATTAAACTTTGCATATTCCCCAGACTTCCTACATTTACATCTACAGATGGTACATGTTGTTTGCTGCTGAAAGACATAAATAAGATTTTAATCTCCTCCTCTTGTGGAAATTCACAAAGAAATATTGGACAAAAGACTATTAGCTGCTTTTGTTGGATAGAAATTTCAATAGACCATTTGAAGACAGTACCAACTTTGTTTCTCTCAGTTTTTTTAATAAGGTTACAAAGTGACTCAGATTTAAAATTATGACAAGGACAGATCTACTCATATTCTATACCAAAATGTGATAAATAATTTGTCCTCTATCTTGGATCATGTACTTCAGCTGTGTGGCTCCAATTGTTACTTTTGTGTGTGCCTTCCTTTAGGGTAAGAGAAAAATGGAGTGAGTTTGTTAAACTTTCAGAACCTTGACAGTGATGAAAACCCACATTAACAAGTAGAGTTTTCCAAGCTTTCAGATCATAGGCAAAGAGTACTGAGGCAATCATCTCATTTCAGCAGGAGGTTATAATGCTAAAAAAATAAACAAGAGAGTAAAATGGGGTTAGGAAGATAATAAAAAGTGTCTGACTACCAAAATATAAATTTATATTCTTTTCCCCTTCTATATACTAATATGAGAGAAACTAAATAGACATCCACTATAGCTTCATTTTTTGGTTCCAGAAAAAGTATGTGTAGCATGGAAATCACAAAAATGGGATTTTAGCCTTAAGATCAGGGACTGAAGGATGGCCAATTACTGCTTATCTTTCACTGCATCTTTCATTCCATGACAAGAGCAATCCTGGTTGAACACTGCACTTTGAGGACTCTTCCTTTCCAGTCTCAACTGGTAAGTCACCCTTTGGAGGAATACAGACATTTTTTTTCCATAGTCTAGGGTGTGGAATACTGTAAATATCTCCTAAGGGTTAAAATAAGGTTGAAAGAGGCAGGTAGTGACGTTTTTAAGGTGAGTGTGTCCAGGGTGCCATCTGTAAGGTGCATTTCAAACTTGTGCCTTAAGGGAGAGCTGTAGTTGGTAAAACTGAACTAGAACCTGTTGTAATTAGGCAGAGAATCAATGACACCAAGACTATTCTTTGCAGGTTACTGTCCATCCTATTCACAAGCAGGTATTGCTAATGCTTCATTAGCCTTTCCATGAAAGCTTTTCTTGCAGTCAGAAGTTTGCTGTAGTATAAACCCATCATTCCCAACCCCACTTTCAGTGAATACAGGGAAGTATTTCTAATTTTACTGCTTTTCAAATATTTTAGGAATGTTGTATTGTCTTCCACTCTCTTCTTGGTTAAATAAATCTAATTTTTTCTGGTTTTCCTCACACAATTTCTATACTTCTGCCAGTATTTGTTGTCTGGACCCCTCTGGATCAATTTAAACATGCAACATCAATATCCCTGGAACCAGACTATTACAGGACATGATTTTCCTTACATTTGCAAGGAAAACCCAGAGTGACTTGCTGTAACAGTGCACTTAGCAGCCATTAGCCATTTAAAATCCCAGAAATAGGTATAGGATTATTATATCCCCTATAGTCTGCCAATTACTGTAATTCCTACTAAGAGCCATGCTAGTAATTTAGTTTCTATAAAGGACCCTGCGAAATCAGCAGATATACAGAAACAAAGGACAGAAAAATGTCCATGCTGAAATGACAAAAGTGCCACAACAAACAGCTACCAGATTAGAAAAAGAGATTTTATTTAAATATGTATATATATGTGAGTCCATGATGTCATTTTGATTGTGCTTTTTGGAAAGAAATTGTATTTATGAATAAGAAATTTTACTGAAACCTTCAGCATTTCACATCATGGCTACCATAATAACTTATTAATCTGTAACCCATATGCTGGTTTTTAACAGGTACTGCAATCAACAGGATTCTTTTTCTTTTTAAGAAGAAAGGAGCAGTCCTGGACTGGAATGACCAAAACATTTGATCAGAAACAAGTAATAATGGTTAAAATTCACTTGCCCTTTTGTAGTGGGTTGACCCTGGCTGCACGCCAGGCACCCACCAAAGCCTGTCACTCCCCTCTGCAGCTGAACAGGGGAGAGAAAATATAACAGAGTTCATGATTTCAGATAAGGTCAGGGAGAGATCACTCACCAAATACTGGCACAGGCAAAACAGGCTAGAATTAGAGATATTAACTGGATTTATTAATAACAAAATTGGACCAGGATAATTTGAATAAAATAAGACCTTAAAAACACTTTCCTACCACCCCTCCCTCCCTTCCAGCTCTACTCCCATGCAGTGGTGCAGGGAGACAGGGAATGGGGGTTGTGGTCAGTTCATCGCACATTGTCCCCATCTTGGCTCAGGGAAAGGAGTCCTTCCCCTGCTGCAACATGGGGTCCCTCCCACAGGAGACTTCTCCATGAACTTCTTCAATGTGAATCCTTCCATGGACAACAGTTCTCCATAAACTGCTGCAATGTGGGTCGTTCTTCCACAGGGCACAGACCTTCAGCCACAGCCTGCTCAGGGTGGGTCTCTTGGGGTCACAAGTTACCCAGTTCCTACTAGGAAGTGTCATATAATGTGGGCTCCTCTCTCCATGGGTCTGCTCCAGCTCGGGTCTCCCACAGGGTCACAGCCTCCTCTCAGGCATCCGCCTGCTCCAGCGTGGGTCTCCTCCAGGGGCTGCAGGTGGATCTCTGCATCTCTTTGGGCTGCAGGGGCACAGCTGCCTCATCATGGTCTGCACCATGGGCTGCAGGGGAACCTCGGCTCTGGCCCCTGGAGCACCTCCCGCCCCCACTTCTGCACTGACTTGGCTGTTTGCAGGGCTATTCTCACTCCTCTCTTCCCTGGTGACAGTTACATCTATGCAATAACATTTTTTTTTAATTCTTAAATATATCATCACAGGGACACTACCACCATTTGTGATGGGCGCAGACTTGGCCAGTGGCACATCTGTCCCGGAGCCAGCCGGCTTTGAATCAGAGGGAAATGGATGAAGCTTCCAACAGAAGCCACCCTTGTAGCCCCCCCACAACCAAAACCTTGACATATGTACCCAATAAACCTTTCAACTCAAAAGCCTTTTGCAAATGAGGGAACATTTAAAACAAAACTAACAGAGCCAGTAACTGTTTTCTTGTTGTTTTACGGCTTCTTCATACACTTTTTGGGTAACTCATTCAAAGGCTGCCCCAGAGCAGCTGTCAAGTAATATCATCATGTATGAAAGATTGAGCTTATATCTCTTACCTTAATGTTAATAATAATGGCAAGAGGTGAGTTCTATTTATACACTTTCACCTACAAGACATTAACATCAGATTTGTTGACTTTTATATCTTGGAATGATGACTACTATAGGCTGTCTCAAAGTGAAGTGAATGCCCTTCACTGCATGTAACAGTGTCTCCCATCCAGTAATGACATCCTGAAGCCTTTCTCAGATGGTTTATCTGCTTTTGTCCCCTCTGTTTTAATTTTGTTCCTCTCTTCCTACTACTATCTCACATCTCAAACAATACTAGCCATTTCCTTATGATTTTTTTAGTCCAGAGAAAGTAATTTGGTCTCTTCTGTCCTAGAAAGATGGATCAGAGAATTCTGCCTAGTGATCATATATTTAGGCCTAACTAACTTCTGATGGGTTTAATGTGGAAAGTCATCTCTGTATCCTGTTATCTCCTTAAATGTTTAATTGTTCTTTCTGTTAATCTTGCATTATTTTCAGTTTGAGCCTTGCTGACTTCAGCTCCAAACTTCTTACATCTTGCCTTTCTCTGCTATAGTGAAATAAAGTGCTACTATCAGCTGTCTTCTAGCAATATCTGCAGAGTGCAAGTAAAGCATTCTTACCGTTTCTCACAAGCTAACTCAGCCAAGAATCTGTAAACTGTTAAAAGAAATAGCCTCTTTTTTTTGATCTTTCTGAAAAGAAAGGTCTTCTAACTCTGTCTGATTGAGGGATGTTAATTACACAGGAAGAATATATAAGGGAGACGCATATGTATAAAATATTGTGGTGAGCTTAAGTGGCAAGACTCAGTCTCTGACCTTCCACTGTGCTCTGTCACACATGGAATAGCATCAGCATCCTATGGTTCAGTAGCCTTTTACTTTTATCTATTAAGGCTGCATAAAAGAGGATATACAAAGCATAATCTTAAAATGCCTGATGTTTTAATACCTTAAAAGCCTGAGTTATGAGTTAGCTTTAATAGAAGGAGAGCATCAGCCACTAGAGGCCCTTCATGTCTAGGAGACTGGCTGAGCCAAGAGACCATAAGGTATCCTTCTGGTTAGATTTAGTACATCTAGGAGAGAAATTATAAACCACCCAGCTGAGAAGCAACATACAGACTATCAGCATTAGGTACCTCTGAGAAGATTTGGTCTCTTCTCAGTTGGTGAGTTACTCAAGAAACATCCTTGAAATTAAAGTCTCTTCACTCAGGCATGTATTTTCTTTCCCTTCTCTTAATCTAGTTTTCTCAGTTGCTTAAATTGAAATATGGACACTGATTTTTTATACTGCTTCTGGTGTTAGTGCCAAAGGCACCTTATCTAAAAAGCAGAAGGGGGCCCTGGGACCCAGATGAGAGAAGTATCAACAGGGCAGATAGGCCACACTCCTGTATGTATGTGCCTCCCCAGTTCAAACAAAGTAAATTAGGTTAGATCTACCACTAAGAGGCAGAGGATTAAGAACTGCAAATATTTATTGTAGTGCTTAGATGGAAGTGTAACAGCTCTTTCATGGCTCTTTCTATGTCTTCCCAGGAAAGAGGATTAACAGTGAATTACAATTATTTATGTTACTACTTTGCCAGAGCTCCAGTAGGAATTTTTTTTTTGTGCTTGATGCTTTTCATGTAATAAATTGTATTGCCAGCATATGGTGTTGGTCCAGTTCTCAACCCTAGAAAGCAGGGCTTGGGATATACTTATATATTGAGAAAAGTGAAGAAGAAAAATGATCCTTTGCCTTGTGAAAAGTCTAATATATTCTGCAGATCTGCTTCCTGAAGGTCAGTAGTGATGCCTGGCCCATTGCCTCTTTCACAACATCACACAGGACAATTAGGAAAGCCTGGTGCTGTCACCTGCAGGGTTTTTTAAATGTGTTTGCTTCTATGGCAATTATTTGACACTGCTGCAGTCTTTGGTCACACGAAAATTAAAATAATAGGATCCCAATTGGAGAATTAATGACATTTCAAAATTGTAGTTAAGTGAGAAAGGAGTCCTTTCAAACAACTCACATCTTGTTCAGGATCAAAATAACCCTCTGAATTGGCCTAGGAAAACTTTGAAAGGGCAAAAGAGTTCTTGAGCTACTCAGATGAACAATAAGGAACAGAAAAGTTATGTGTTTCTTGGAATGTTGTAACATATGAACAATGGAGCCAGTTCTCACTGTGCTAACACCACCACAAAAGAAAGCAGATCTGTGTGAAAGAAGGACACTAAGATTCAGAAGGACAAGAAACACATTATTCAGTAACACTCTAAGAAGTTGTAATAAATCAAGGATTCTGTCTAGGGTGTACAGACTGTGAGCTGTAAACAAAGTGATTAATATGGAGAGCCTCTTAGAGATCATCAGCTTTAGAGCTTTATAACAAACGAATGGTTCTGTGGTTGTGACGTGCCCAGCTTTGTGTTTTTCATTAGTCTAGACTCCTTATTTACACTTTTAAAAAGAGTGTACTTTAAAGAGAGTCTTTTCTTGTACTTGCCTATTAGTGTGATGCACCAGACGCTGGTTGATTAGAAACGAAGATAAAATGTTTACTACTATTGCAGAGTAATAGGAAGAAAACAGAAGCCATGAAAGGGACTATGACTTGCTGAGACATACTCACTGACTAAACAGAAAGCGGAGCGTCAATGAAAATGCATAACTGTGGGAAGAAAAAAAAAAAGCAGAGAAGAGGCTTTTGATACTTTAAAACTTCCTAATTGGACAAGAAAAAATAACAGTGGAAGAATATCGGAGTTTTGATTTCTCTACAATGTACGTCTATGCAGTGCAGCTCTACCCTAATCTTTCTTTTCTCTTTCCTTTATTATGCTTCTCTTTGCCCTTATGAATTTCCAAAAGCAGGGGTGGGGGGACATTTGTGAAATTTGGGCTGCTCTCCAGTTTTTTTCTCGTATTACCATGGCAGGGCATAGTTGGAGGGAGGGCATGAAAGAGTTGAAGGACTACCAGCACTCCTGCCTCAGCCTTGGCAGTCAGCACAAAGCCCTTGGCCACTCAGTGCAGGAGCTATGGCACATCAGCCTTAATGATCAGATGTGGCAAACCTGTGTGTGAAACTTGTCATGAGCCGAGAAGTGCTGTTGCCTGGAGGTGAGTCAGCAGATCTCCAGACAGTTCCTGAGGTTCATACCTCAATGAAGGCGGCGGCTCTTTGTGTTTTTTCTTTGCTTTATCAGTCTGTGACCTTCTGAGGGACATTTTCCTAGAAAATCAAGTCAACGTGGCCTGACTCATCCCTCAGGTGATGGAGTAGACTATTCATTCTTTCTGTATCATTATAAAATCCATCTGTGCCTTGTCTCTGCTGTGATTTTCCACTGCAGGCAGACATGGTGCTGTGAAAGAAAGCCTCAGATAATTTTCTCCATCCCCTTCCACCTAGGTCCTTATCCCTGCCCTGAGTGTTTCTGTGTAAGTACAGCCTACAAAAGAATGAGCATAGTTTAAGAGTGTTTGAAGCCTTGGGCAAATTTCCTTTTTTCCTTTGGGCTCTTTCCAACACAAGTTGAGGAATGTTAATACTGGGCAGAAGAACTGGGAAAAATACAGATCTTGGCCTGACAAGATCTCCTAGAAGAGAGGCAACAATATCTTGTATAACACTTGCACAAAATAATTGTTACATGGTCCTCATTGTGGACAAGAGGACCAAGATTCACTCTCTGTAAACAAAAGTCTTTTAGGGATCTGGTATCTTAATGGATTTTATTTTTCTAAATCAGTTTGTACAAATGTATATATTTAGGAATATTTGCAATACCAAATTGCATGGAATGAGTACCAGAAGACATTATTAATAATACATGTCATGTACCCCAAAATGTCAAAATTAAGGCTGCCTATACAATATCATTCAATCTCTTTGTGAAGCTGTATTTACGATAATCTTCTCTGTTTCAGACTGCATGTGTATTTTCTGCTCTCTTTGCATAGGATAGGTGTAGGCAGCATTTAGTTAATGACCTTCCTAGCAGTAATTATAGCCCACAAGTCAGTCTGCTCTGAAGACAATATGGTGAATTTTCTCCTTGTTTTTCAGTAGTTTCTTGTCAAATTACATGAACCTGAGAAATTTACCCCAAAAAAATAGCTGGCAGAATTTAGCCATTCCCTTCCCATTTTATAGCTGGGAAGACAAAGGCTCAGATAAGAGAACACACTTTTTTTTCCTTTTTTTTTTTCTGTGTAACGATTCTCAGATCTCTTAGATGTAACCTAAAGAAAAGTAGCACTATTCAATTCTTGTGACCTAGATGGTTTCCTCTAGAGTCAGTGCTGCTGCTGAGCAGACTCTGTATTCATGAATTTAACAGATAACTCTGTTGTTCGATAACATTCAGTTTTGACAACATCACAGTGTTACTGGGGGACACCAGATTTTTAATACATTTCAACAGGAAAGTGTAATGGTATTTTGAGATGCTTTTGGCCCACAGAAACAGAAAAATTTAGCAGAATTTCACAAAAATTAGAAGTTGCTGACCACTGTCCTAAAATGTGGGTGTCTGGCAGTGCCACAGTAAGCTGCCAGTCCTGTTGCCTGCGAGTGTAAGACTTGTTGTGAAGCAGGGAAGGTAGCTTAGCTTAACTTCCCTTATTATTCTTTTTGGTTTTTTTTTCTTTTTTTAAATGGTTATTATGTAAAAAAAAATACTAGAAAAGGAGAAAAAATCAAGAGTGTGATCAAAAATTGATTATCCTTTTATCATAATTTTGCTAGACCCTTTCTGGGTAAGTTGCACTTTAAAATACTTGCTGCCTGTTGTGAAATCCATGGTTGTTAGGAAGGAAATAATAGAAAGGTTTTTATTTACAAGCTTCTAGTCTTTATCCCTCCAAATTACTGCAGCTGCTAGAACTGAACTTCGAAAACTCTTGTCAGACTCTTCAACTTAAGTTGAAATCTTATCTTTAAGGTATTTCTTTTAAAAGCAATTTTCCTTAATATTCTTTCCCCAAGGGCTCAGATTTACGTAAATTAACAATTACTGAGAATGGCTTCATACACAACTATATTGCATTCAGTAACAATTATTATGCCTGCTCTTTGTTGATAAAGCTATTATTTAATCAAACAGTCTTTCAAGCAACATATTTAATGAACAGTTAAAAAAAACCACCAAACCCCAAACTATTGTGCAAAGTCCCTAATGACCAACAATATCTGTTAAGTAAATGAAGGTGTGTTTGTTGTTGCCAGATTGCTGGAAAACAAAACCAGGTGGTGCTCTGAAAATTGTAAGAAATTAGTTGGATTTAAATTCTTTATGATTAAATGAATATAAGCCTTTATAGCCTTTTTAGTCTATCTTTTAATTGTCTATGTTTTTCAGCTTGCTAAAATGATAGATTCTAAAGTGTTCATGGTTTTCTATTGTAAACAAATTCCTTGTCTTATGTTAAAAATTCTTGATCAGTGTAAGGGGGAAAAAAGGGATTATCCATACAGAATAGAGCTGATCATCTTTACCTTTCAAATTTTTTGTTTCAGACCACTTCAGCATTGTTTAATGGATGGTTACATTGCCTTGAAGCAAGTTAAAATCTGCTGTTAATGAAGCTTTTTTAAAGAGACTCTCTTTTCCAAGAATTGTTGAGATACACTTCAGGTTGAAAGACATGCACTAAGTGTTTTCCTGGTAAGTAAATTTTGGGCTAGAATGTGATATATATGTCACATAATGGTTGTATTGAACTATTTTGGCTGAGTGTTTCCAAGAAAATGATGCACATACTGTTTTGCCTGTTCCTCTGTAATTGACTTCCTGGATTTTCTTAAAGTGAGAAATGATTCAAAAGTTTTACTGTGTTACACACCTTGGATATGGTGGTTAATTCAGGCACAAGCCTGGAAGCCTGAGAGGCTTACAAACGGCACAAAGGAGGAGCAGAACCAGAGACACAGATTAGGAGGGGCAGAACCAGAGACACAGATTTGAAGCTGAGCCCAGAGGGAACTGAAATTGTGTCAGGGTCTGTGGTCAGAGGAAAGTCAAGGGAAGAAAGTAATAAGTATGGAGAGCAGAGAACTGTCTGTGTAGAAGGTCAAACTGCAAGGGCAAGAATCAGTGCTTAAATTCAGAAAGTAAATCAATAGCTGAAAAAGAATAAAGATTGCATGGTCTAGGCAAGTCTGGCATTTTTAAAGTTATTTAATTAATTGTGATGAGGAAATTAGGATAAAAAAAAGTTTAATAAAAGGTGTACTTACCTTCCCTTAAGGCACAAAAGATAGTAGGAAGATGAGTTTCTCAAAGTTAACAGAACCAAAAAAATAACTGGCATGAGTGTATGAAGAATGAGTGTATCAAGAACATATGAAGATACTGGATGAAAGAGGCCAGCCATAAGAAATGAAAGGAGTGACATCAGTCAGTGCAATCTGGATTGAACTAGTGATTTGATTCAGTGCATTACAAAAACTTAACAGAAAACTTAATTAAAAGTACCTCAGAAAAGAGCAGTGTTAAATGAAAAGAAATTGTCTTCATGTCTGTAAAGAAATGATGGAGACGGCAGGGGAAGCTGCTTGGATGAGAGCGTATGTGAATACGTGGGTGTGTGAAAAACATTCTCTTCCAAAAGATTGTTATGCCAAGCCAAACTTCACTTTATTAGTGATTGATCCAGGAGATGGAGTAATCTTTTAACAAGTATTGTACTGTCAAAACTCCCTGTGCACATTTAACTTTCAGCAAGAAATTAATAAATCCAGAAAACATTTACTAATACATTTATGGAAAATCAATTTCCTAACTAAAATTCTCTAGAACAGTAATAACTCACAAAGAAGAAATAAGACACCACATCAACTGCAAGAGGAGAATTAGAAGAAGGGTACGTAAGTTATTAGGTTGCTGCTAAACTAGTCAGTTACAATACATGAAGAAAAGTGGAAATCTAGCCAGTCCAGTCTTGCATGATATGTTAATGTATTTTCCCAGTTTGGAGTTTAATGCCATTGATTTTCCATCAACATCAGATTTCTGTGTTGAGATTCCTTTTTTGATCCTATTTAACTACAGCAACATAGCTATTGGAAAGGAGAGCTGAGAAACACTGCCAAATTAGTCACAGAGCATAGACATGCACAAAAACTCAAGAACTCTTGACTCTCAAGAAAATATTACAATGTGAAACATCTATGAATAAGAACTTCAGGTGAAATGTTAGTGTGTCAGAGTTCAAAGATGCAAGAGGAACAGATGTCCATTCCCTTTGATTTCCACCTGGCTGCTTAGTGTGGGATGAAGGAAGAGTTGCTACTTAGGCCTTTTCATCACCAAGCTTGGAAGAAACTGTGCTAGGAAAGTTTGAAAGCTGCCTCAGTATGTATTTAAAATATGATGTGGTGTCACAGTACTAATATAGATGTTTTCATAAAGTCATAACAAAGAACTATGAATAAGAAATAGGAAAATGTTCCTAAGTAAATAATGGGAAATATTCTGAAGAAGAAAGCAACATGAGTATTTGAAAGTAACATATGGCAACAGAAGGGTATAAATAGCACTATTGATGATCTTAATTGCCATGAAACCTGAGTATTTTGAGGGTATATTTTCAAGATAAAAATATGCAATAAGCAGATACATTAAAATTGTGATGGAGAGCAGGCTTTGGTTTAGCCACTGTTTAATTTGAAACAATGTAAACAAGTTGGATATTGAGATTGAGTCAAATATAATGCGAGGCTGTGAAAAGTGTTTATTTTCCTTTCTGAGCATTTGAGGACTTCTATGCATAAGTTAGATATGAAGTTAGATATGAATTGCTTGTGAAAGAGATCTCTGGTTTCAATGGGAAAACAGCATGAACAACATGAATTCTGTAAAATTATTCTCCAGTGCTGATTAGAAGTAAAAGAAAGTCTTGAGTCCATTTAAAAATATGCTGTTCAGTAGCAGAAACATGCAAAACTTGTAGAAATTAGTAGAAAAAACTATCAGCTTTTATAGACTTTAAACTAGTTCAGTCACCTATCTGAAGTAATTCTTGAACTAGTTCAAAAGCAGAACACCATATGCTTTTTAACTCTCCTTGTTGAGATAATAATCTCTGCATAACAAGCAAACCAAGGGAACTGAGGCATATGAAAAGTCAAGGGGCCAATTATGCCAAAGGCATCTTCACAGCCATTGACGCTGATGATCAAGATTCTGACAAATCTTGCCCAAAAAGTATTTCTAGCCTGGAAGAGTCTCTGACCAGAGAAGGATCAAGTAGCTTGAGGAAGCAGTGCAAATTATTTTTAATGTCCAAAAAACCTTAGTCGAAGAAGTGGAAATGGAAAGTCATTGCTTCATTTAAGTGTGTGACACTAGCAGAGGAGCTAGAGGGGCTCATTAACAGAGCTCTAAACTAGCTTGGAATGGGGAAGGGAACAAAACCAGGCTTGCCAGTGATGAGCAATGGGATGGTGTGCCAAATCTTGAGGAAATGAGCACTAAGGGAAACCCTCAACTTGCTTCATGATGTTTTGGCTATGAAGTACCACATGTGGAAATGTTTCTACACTAATGCATTGCAGGAGAGGAACAAAGAAAAGCTTTGGCCTGCTCCCAGGTATTTGGCATAAGTGAAATCTTGTGGGATGAGTCCTGTAACTGAAATGCCCTGTTGGATGGTTACAGAGTTTCAGGAGGGATAGGCAGGGCAGAAAAGGCACAGAGGTGGCATGTAGTGGAAGGGGTAGAATGTATGGAGCTCACCGGTGGTAATGGCAATGTGGAGAACCTCTGGGTAGGAATCAAAGTGCAAACAAATAATCTGGATGTCATCGGGGGAGTCCGCTATAGACCTCCTGGCCAGGACAATGGTACTGATGAATTATTCTTTGAGGAAATAAGAGAAGCTTCCGTGTTAAAGGCCTTTGTCCTTTTGGATCAATTTGGGGGAATTCAGCTTGCCAGAAATCAACTAGGACTGTTACACAGCTGGTACAACCTGACCCAAAAGATTCCAAAAAGTGGATGATAACTTCTTTTATGGAACTAGTCCTAAGGTAGTTGAATCAGAAAAAATGCTGTCCTTGATCTGCTGCTTGTCAACTGGGTGGATTTGTGAACAAAATGGAGATAGGGGCAATCTTGTCCACAGCAACTGCAGAGGTGTTAAAATCTCTGTTGACATGAGGAAAAGTGCTAATAAAACTTCAACTATGGACATGAGGAAAGCAGACTTCAGGCTGTTCAGGGAATTAATAAGTGAAGTCCTCCTGGGAAGAAGTTTCTGTAGGTGCAGGGATCTGTCAGTGCTGACCATTTTTTAAACCTCACCTCCTCAGAGCACAGGAGCAGGAAATTTCCAAACATCAGAAGTCAATCACAGAAGGCAGAAGGCCACTTCAGCTGAGCAGGGATGTTCTCCTGGAAATAAGGCAATAAAGGAAGGTTTCTGCCCAGTGAAAGCAAGGTCAGGTGACAGGGGACTAATACAGAGACGCTGCTCACCACTGTAGGGAGAAAATTCATGCAGCAAAGCTCAGCTGGAGCTGAATGGCAAAAGGCAGTGTAAAAATCATTACAGGATGAGGATAGTCACCTCACAAACGGGCATGGATGAGGCAGAAGTGTTTGAAACATTCTTTGCCACTTTCTTCAACATGGATGAAGGAACAACAGGGTCTTAGTGGCCTGAGCTGGAGGAGCATCACTGTGAGAATGATCAGCTCCCAGCTGTGTGCAAGATCTGCTGCTCTGGCTGGATCCCTACAAATTTATGGGGTCTGATGGGATTGATCCATGAATCTTTGAAGACCTAGCTGATGTAATTGCTATGATTGATGTCATTGCTACGATTTTTGCGTGGTTTGGAAAACCAGAGAGGTCCCAGCTGACTGGAAGCTTGCTATCTGGGCTTGTCCCAGTTTTCAAGAAGGGCAAGAAAGAAGACTGTTGTGTTCTGTTTTTTAAGTTTGTTCAGTTTTAGTTAGATAATTTATGTTAGTCAGATTTATAATGGTTTGTTCTTATGTACCCCTATTCTTTTCCCTCAAGTTGGTTTCTCCCAAGTTATTTTTACCTATTTTTCCCACCGTTCTTCCTGCCAATCTTCCCTCTCCTCCCCCCAGTTTTCCAGAATTATCCCTGCCAATCCTTA
>VWZV01013942.1:15416-48470 GCA_013397155.1 Irena cyanogastra | reverse complement strand
CCTAAAAGACCCCTACTGGCTGGCCTGCGTGCCAGCCCCCCGAGTTTCTGTTGCTTTATAACGTTTTCCCGGGCGTCACTTGGGGCTACTTTCCTTGTCCCCGTCCTGGGAGAATAAAACCTTCTTTGGACATACGAGAGAGAGTGGCCTCTCCTTCCCCTCTCGCTCTGGACCCCTCGTGGGGAACAGCTATTTCCCGCAAGCTTATCCATGCGCACCTGGTGGTCGCTGCCTGCCCGCGGCGTGCTGGGTCTTTCAGCCGGGCACTCCACCTGCCCAGCCGCTGATCGATAACCCAGGCAGAGATAGAAGATTCTGGAAACTACAGTTCTGTCAGCCTCAGTTCAGTGCCCTGTAAAATAATGGAAAAAGTCATCCTGGGAGGCATTGAAAAACACCTGAAAGACAAAGAAGTCATTGGTTACAGCCAGCACAGCTTCATGTGAGGAAAGTCCTGCTCATCAAACCTTAATTCTTTTTCTGACAAGGTAGTCCACCTAGTTGATCAAGGGAAGCCAGTCGATGTGATCTTTCTGGATTTCAGTAAAGCCTTCAATACTGTCTCTAACAATGTTCTGTTCTGCTGTGCCTTGGGATGGCCTCACCTGGAGTGCTGGGGGAGTTTTGGGTACACAGTATGAGAAAGACATTAAACTATTAGAAAATACCCAAAGGAGAGGTGGATGCTAATCTCCTCTCTGTGGTGACCGGTGACAGGACCTGAGGGAATGGCCTGAAGTTATGCCAGGGGAGGTTTAGGTTGGATATCAGGAAAAGGTTCTTCACCCAGAGGGTGGTTGGGCACTGGAACACACCCAGCTCCCAGGACAGTGGTCACAGCAGCAACCTGACAAGAGTTGAAGAAGCATCTGGACAATGCTCCCAGGCACATGGTGTGACTTATGAGGTGACCTGTGCAGGGCCAGGACTTGGAATTGATGATCCTTGTGGATCCCTTCCAACTCAGCATCTTCTGTTATTTTGTGATTCTAGGAGACCACCAACTCTCTGGGCAACCTGTTCCACTGTTCCATCACTAGATAGCCAAGCAAATATAGTGTGGCCTATATAAGCTAAGCATTCACTCAGCTTATACAGGCAAGATTCATTGGGTGTAAATGTGTAAACAAAGCAAACTGCTGAACTGGGGTCTGAAAATTAGTGTTATACAACATTTGAACACCAAGTTCAGGATCCTAGAAAGAAGAAATTGGAGGAAGTCATCAGTGAAGGATAATAAAATTAAAATACTCATGGATTTTTTTCCTCCAGTTATTGCAGTTTCTGGAGGAAAAATCTTCAGCAGAGAACATTTTGTAGTGCCATAAATTGTATTTGTTAGCACAAGCTAAGAGCTTACTTACCTGCTTAATATTTTCTTGATCACTGCTCCACTGCTTCCCTTTGGCAGTTATGAGAGAGTCTGCTAAAGGAGATACAGCATTAGAGGTTGAGTTGCAGCCATCCAAGGCACACAACAGATAAATATGTTTGCTGGACATAATTACATATGAGAAGTCAATTCTGATTGCATAGGGTGAACGATAGGTGAATATATTAATGACCTTGCTTGCTAATTTGCTGAGAATTAAGGTAATGAATATAAAGAAAAATATTTCATGGTGTTCAAGAATACTAATATAAACCTCTGTTTTAATTTCCTGCTGGATGAGAACATTTAAAGAAGCAGCACACATGATCCAGCACTGTTTAATTCCTTTTTTTTTTAAATACATGAGATCTATGATGAGATAGAGATGAGATGTTGAGATGTTGAGACGATACATGAGATGTTGACACTGTTTCCTCAGAGAAACCCATTGAGAAGG
Organism: Irena cyanogastra; assembly: GCA_013397155.1. Lineage (NCBI taxonomy): Eukaryota > Metazoa > Chordata > Aves > Passeriformes > Irenidae > Irena > Irena cyanogastra. Next base: position 46,641 of record VWZV01013942.1, on the reverse strand, counting down.
GGCTTGCCAGCTTTCCTAGTGTCCATTTGAAAGTACACACAGATGTTTTCTGCTGGCAAATGCAGAAAGAGATGGTAGTGGAAAATGAGTAAGAAGAGTCTGTGAGCAATCTGAAAGAGTTGTATCACGATATTAGCCAGCTCAGATGTGAAATTAGCCTTTACCAGAGTTCTGGGAAGAAGTGGGCAAGAAGGGAATGTGGAGGATAAAGAGTGTGTTTTAAAGTATCTTAACGAAATAGAATTTTCCTGCAGTTGCTCCATGAGGCTTAAATGTCAATCTCTCCTCAAAATAACTAGGTTTTACATGAAAAAATATACTGATACCACTCACATGTTTATCATAGTGTAATGGCTTGGCTCTGACCCAAAATGAGCACCCCTTTTCCTTAGTCATCTATAATTATAACCTTTGTTAAAGTAATTCTAGAAGAAAGGAAACATAGACTTTATTTGTGTACCCAGTTGTCCTGTCTTTAAGTGAAGTCAGTTTAAATGATACACAGTTAATAGTATTGTCTTTGTTTTATAAAAAAATTTTGAAAACAATTGTGTGACACCTACATATATATTTTGAAAGATATTGCTGCCTTTATGCTAATAGTAATCAATCTTTTACTAATCTAGCATAAGTATCAATTTATTACCTTAAAACAGACTTCTTTAATGTTTTTTTCTCTTGTGTGCAAAGGACAATTTTTAATATTCTCTATAGCCTAATCTTCTTGTCTTCAAGCAGTTGAGATTGTAATAGATATACAATACACCTATATTATTATCATATAGGAAAATGAACTATAAACAGTTAGATGTTATGAATCTTCTTTCCTACTTCTGAATTTAGCATAGATACTACAACATTCTGCAGCATAAATACAGCACAGCTAGTAGTATTGCATAACATAGAGCTGCCAACTCTGACTTCTGTCACTTAAACTTTTAACTGCAGTAGTCAAATATGAAATATAAATACAAATTAAAACCTCTACTGTGTCTGTTCAAAACAAAATATATGCAATTCTGGTTAGCACAGAGAAAAATCTTCCATATTGAATACTCCTTTAGAGCACAATTCTGACTGTACTCAGTGCTTTTCCAAGGAATGACTGAAGATGACTATCAGGGAGAGATGACCTGGAAGATTCATGAGAAAAACCTAGAAATCACAGCTGGAATTTATCATTTAGGCCAAAGCTGCTGAGGGAAAGTAGTCACTCATTCTTGCTTTGCCAACTGTGCTCCAGTACTAAGTATTTATTGCTAAACATACTCAACAAGCCTGCCTACACTGCCTAGGGCCTGAAATATTGGTATAGACTGCATGTTAAAACCCTGGAATGCAGAGCCAGGGACTTTGGGAAAGAGGACAACTTCAGGTAGCTGAAGTAGTCTGAAGTAGTTTTGCAGGAGAAAAAGAAAAGCATATGCTGGGTAACTAGATTTATTCTCTTATGGAAAAGTGTTATGAAGTATGGGACACTAATGTAAGTACTTGGATTTGAACCTGAGATCGTTTTACTTATGCTGTGTGGAACTTATAAACCATACTTGTTGTCAGCTTCAACTGGTATTGTTTTGTTCCAGAAACCATTAAAGATTCTTCTAAGGAATAATCCTGCAGTCATGAAAAGTTTGTAAGAGCATTTCTGTCTCCTGGAAATATGTGTAAAATGCTCACCAGTCTCTGGGAAGGAAAGTTTCTTTCCTTTTTTCCTTGTCATTCTTCCTCCTCTCATCTGCATACACAAAGGCAAACAAAATCAACTTCTGCCTGAAGTCATTGCAGAAAATCAGTTTCCCCTGATTGTCCACTTTTACATGAATTTCCAATGCCTCAGTTGCTCATGATGTTGAAGTATGTGTTTCTCTGTCTTGTTGTTATTCAGAGTCTGGGCACTGCACCAGTGTACTTTACTGAGCTGTGGAGGCAGGTCAGAGGGGTTTCTTGCAATTCTTCTCTATGACAGCCCCCTCTTTTTGGTAAATATTGTTGCTGAAAATCCAATAGACTATATAGCAACTTCCTACTGAAGAATAGGAGCACATGCCATCTCTGTGATAAATCTTCACTCTAAAGCCAGAAAAGCCAGCTTCTTGAATGCTTTTCGGAATGGATGACTCAAGAGCTGCTACATACATGCACCTGCTGACTGATACGCCTGCTTTTCCTCCATATGAAAGGAGCTCCTGTTGGCTCTAATCTTCACTTCCTGACGTATTGCTTTTAGAAAGCAACATTCTGTTTGTTTCCTGTGTAAAACCTACTGTTCATGCAGTGAAACTATGCCCATTTGAGAAGCACATGCTGCAAAAGTCATTAAGTACTCGTGTGTCCTGGGGTGATGTTATGATGCTTAATTGTATCCTCATTCGTCTGTTTAGCCCAGAAATAAGTTTTGCACCTTTAAGACTGATTCTGAGAGCAAAGAGGAGGGAAGAAGAAGCACAGTTTGTTCTCAGACACTGCACTCCTCCACATTTCTGCTCCTGGACTGTGCTGTCTGTGGACAGACAGATGGCGGGACAGAGTTCTCCTTTGCTTTTAGTTAGCTTTTAGCTAGCTGAGGCAGAGAAGTTCCCTGGACTGTGTTTTTTTCTTTTTCTTGGACCTTTTTAAACCAGCTCTGGACTGAACACCAGAAGAGCAGCAGCAGCTTGCACCTGTGGCCTGCCGGGCCGGGCCTGGGCCACGGCACTTCTAGCGCCGTAGGAACTGATAAGAGACTGAGTGAGCCAAGCTCCAGCCCATGGAGGGGACTTTCTGAGTTTGTCATCCCTTCAGATTGGCCAGAGGTTTTATCGTTTAAAATTTTTTTTTTATTTTTTTTTTTCTTTTTGTGTTGGCAAGTGCTTTGCCTGTTAAATAAACAGGTTTTTCTTCCACTTTTCTCCAAGGAAATCTTTTCCTGAACCAGCTGGGGGAGGGGCCACTTGAATTTGCTTTCTAGAGGAACCCCTTCAGAGGTTTTCTCCCAAATTTGCCCTAAACCAGGACACCATTGTACAATTTACATGGATGTAGGTCTCAGGCAGAAAAATAAGTTCAGCCTTCTCATTATTTCCAGTAGAAATGAAATCAAAAGGTTTAAAATTACATGGAAAACATGTTTTCTGCTTAGTTACACTCCAAGCTTTTTGATACTACACTTTTAAAATAAAATATAAAATATATGGCTTTTTTGTCATATATCTTTAGGTAAAAAATAAAGACCATCTGAGTCTAACAGATGACTTCTTTCTCCAGCTCTGTTCAGAGGAAGTCTTTGCACTGTCTTCTTGTAAGCTATCAGAGCTCAGAGGAATGGTGCCAAAAGACCAGTGCATGAAAGCATGTGTTTGTCCCATAAATGCATTTTTCCATCCTCTTTACTGATGTCTGACACGGCACTCTGACTACCCTAAAAATACATATTTGAACAGTAATGTTATGAAGATGTTATTAACAGATGTAATGCTTGGCCTGCGTGTCCATAACCAGAGTGTTCGTTGCTATTGTTGGTTGACTGAACTTGTCATATATTTAAGTAGTTGTCATAGGGCTGGAATGATCTGGTACACTAGATAAATATAAAAAGTTGACAATACCACATTCTTTATGTTTTTGCTTTACAAGATTTACAGATGAGTAATTATAAAGGCAATCCTAGTGGCAAATTAGATTCTCATGCACAAACCTGCATTTCATATCCTTGAAACTAGAGCCATATGACCTTGTTTCATGTTTCTAACCAGATGAGAATATACTATACTAAAATCTGAGGAAGCAGTACTGCCCAAAGGAAATCCTTCCTTCTGAGTGTACCTAAACCAAGAACACAAAGAGTGGTTCTTAAGTTAGAAAAAATTGTAAACACAAACCATCAGACCCTGCTAGAGGACAACCAGAATATCTCAGTGGTAATTTTTGAACTGTGTATTCCATTGAGACTTTTGTTTTCCTTCTGCTATGCAGAGAAAGTAGCTAGACTTTGATAAATATTAAAAAATATAATATTCTCTAGCATATTGAATTTTCTTGAAGTAATATTTTTACCTGTAGTTATCTGAATAGGCAAAATGCTGTCTGAAAAGCTATATTAGTGAATGCTAGATAATCCAAAGCAAGATTAAAATTTATTGCCAGCACAGCATTAATTGTCATTCCTCTGTTCTTTGTTACGGTTGCCAGAAATCTGGGCAGAAACTTCCCAGAGAATAGAGTTCCAACTGAATAATTAATTTATCTTCTTCATCATATATAGACACATGCTTCTTTAGGAGTAATTGTCCACTTATTTTTCTGTTCTTATTTGCAAGTATCTCACTTTTGATGGATTATAATATGCACAATTTTCAAAGAATACAATCTAATTAATTCTGTCATTTTTTTTCTTCCAACTTTTTTTTTCCTGTTCCTAACATTTCTATCAGAGCAGCAACTATGATGAGATAACAATATGATCTTATTTTATGAGAAAAGAAACAGGGACAAAGGGACTTTCTTAAGCCAGCAATGAGTCAGTGGGAAATGCAGAATCCAAACCTACTTTCAAGCAAATTTCTGACTATGCCTACACTTCCATAACAAGGAGCTTGGCATTTTGATTGCACCTGTGAGAATGTATGCAGATTTCAATTAGGCAGGTTAAAAATGAGAAACATGGAAGCTGACTGTTTCTCTGTGTTGCGGCAGGGTGACGGATCCTTCCCCGAGGACTGTCTGTTACTCCTCCTTGCCAGAAAATGCTACTGCAGAGGAACAGCTAATGAAACTACTTGTGACCCATCATCAACTCTGGTTGGAAACTGGCCTGCTCTGTGAAATGTCTTAAAATGACACAGTGGTTTCTGCAGTGAATATATAACTCTGCACTCTATGGCCAGCTGCCAGAACTTTGCTCCGTTTCTTATGCAGAAGCCATGATGAGAGAACTCGGTTCATTTGCAAACATCAATCCAACATATCCTGTCTTTATGCTCTCATTTTCTGCACAATTTTCACGTTCCAGAGCACTTGGGACAGACTATGCAAACAGACTGATTAATTCCCTTCCTGATTAATTCCTCTGCACCCTCAGCTCTGCATACCAAAGGAGCATGCCCACAAGAGTGCCAGGCACAGTGAGCTAAACCAAGATATTATGACTGAACTTTCCCTTATGGTTATATTCAGTTGTCATTTTGGTGAGATGTGTAAAATTTTGCTATAAGTAAAAGCGAGAGAAGGAAACTGACATCCAAAATATGAACATACCAAACAGATTGAGAGGCAGTTGTAGATATTTGACATGGGATGTGATGATTTCTCTGAAACAATGAAAATGCACCCCTTTAATAGAAATAATGGTGATCTAATGCTAGAGGTTACTTCCAGCTCCCTAGCATGATAATGTACTGCATGTATAACAAGGAAGACAGGGAACTCTGGAAGCATTTAACTTGGAAATAAGGAGTAAAATGAAGATGGACAATATGTCATTAATCATTTATGGCATCTGCCAACCACTCAACATCTCTACTCTGGTGAAAAAGTTACTACCTGCTTTTAAAGACTCTAAATGATTATGAAGTTGATCTGACATTAAAGGCCGAGTTGGTGCTCCTTCCTTGGTTTTGATTCTCAGCCTAAGTTTTCAGATCTGAGAGAAGGTGGATGCCTCTAACTGAAAGCTAATGAGATCTACAGGGGATCAGCATCTCACGGAATTACATCTTCACATTTGACCTCTAGAGGCTTATTTTTAATATCCCTGATGAAATAGGACTGATGTCTGAGTAGGTCTGATGATTGGTGTTTTAAGTACCTATGCAGAATAGAAAATCAAGCAATGATTTTCCTGAGTCATGCATAGTTAAGGGACCTAAAAATATCTATTAGGTTGTTGCCTGTCACAACAGCCTCTTCTAACACAGCTGCAGAGTATTCATGGGAAATACTTGATAAAATCACCATGATATCATTAGCAGCAACTGTGTTTCTGTCTTGTAATGCTTATCAGAGGAGAAAAAGCAAGAAAGATTAATTTGTATTAGAGCTAGATGTGCATATATTTTTTTCCTCATTTGTTTTTATATTTCTGGCTGAAAAATATACAAGCTGACTATATGTGGTATTTTCAACTATTTCTTCTTTTCACCTTTTTTTTTTACTTAAGTCTATAGTTACTATAGGAGAAACTTTCAAAATAAAATCTAGGGAACTGTAGAAGAATTAATGAACTGCAGCTATTTCTGTAATTTCTATTAATTACTGAGAGTTTTATGCTAACATCATACTGAGGGAAGACAGAAATGTCAGATGCAAAATGAATGAACATAGCATCCACACATCTCTCTGACTGTGTGTATATGTGATAAAACTGGTCAGATTCTTTCTTTAACCAATCAACTTCTCATCAAGAGTAGAAAAAAAATCAGACTGCTTGGCTTGAGAGTCGAAACCCCACCGTTTATGGCTGCTGCTTCCTTTGACCATTCTGCAAAACCTTAAAAATATTAATTCATTACAGAGCATTTGCTACTATGCTGTTTTAACAACCCTTTTGGCAGTGCAGAAATTATTTGACAGGACAAACTGTGTGAAAATTCCTACCAGAGCAGTCCCAGAACCCCTCTCTCTAGGCCATCTGATTGATCTGAGCTGTTGTCAGCACTGGGCCATCAATGCCATCCAGTGGCCATTTGGATTGTTGATGTGGCATATTACAGACCTGACAAAACTATTTTGTTGGCCATGTTTAAGAATCTCTCTGCTTTATACAAATTGATGTATGCTCTTTTCTGCTATCAGAGGTTCCTCTTTTCTAGGTTAGATCTTGTGAAAAATGGTATAGAAATGCATGCACAATACAAGAACCATTCTTCTGACATACAGAAAGTTTATGTTAATGACATTTCACCATGAATAGAAGTCCTGGTGCAAAAGCATTACACAAGCAATACATTTGGCATGTAATTTAAATGCATTTCCAGATTTTACTATGCATGCATTGCTAGTAAATATTTCTACAGATATATGCACAATCCCAAGCATGAACTTTAGTTCCATAATTTCTATAATCTTTAACCATGATCTACCCATCATGATGAATATACATCACTTTGAACTCCTCTTGAATGTTTTGCAGACTCTAAGTATTCTTCATGAAAGTCTAAGCTTTTTCATGAAACAGCTGAGCAGATATTTTTAAGATTTTTGAAGTTAGAGTTGGTACCAAAATCTGTGCCAGAAGACATGTTACTGCCACCTGCAGTTCCAGGCAGCATTTTCTCCCTTGCCTGGACAGGTCACTTGACAGGGAGATGTATAGTGGTGTGATGCTCACATTAGGTGGTGGTGAGTCAAGAGTAAGGTGTTTCTGTTCTTCAGCCCTGGGACAGAGAGCATAGGGAGATGCCTTCAAAGGGAGGAGTGTGAAATGCCTGTTTGATCTTCACAGAGCTGAGTGACCTTACTGCAGACAAGACCATGGTGCTGTGCAAGAGAAAGTGAAAATCACAAGTTCTCCCATTTCTACACAGCAACGAAACCATTGGATGTAGACTATGAGGATGCATGAAATGTGATGGTGTATGTGGTGCTGTGACCCAGTAGCTATGGCAACAACAGTGCAAAGACAGATTAACCCAATGCTCTTTTCCATCAACAGTAAAACTGTGGTGATTTATGCTGGTCCCTTATCCACAAGATGAAAAGCTGTTACAGGTCTAGTGGTTGCAAAGTTTAATAGTGAATAGAACAACAGTATCTTCTGTTCTGAGACTCAGAAAAAGTAAAGAAAAAAAAAATCCCTGACAGAACTGATTGCTTGTCTTTCATTATAATGCAGGCCTGCCAAGTCTCATGTGATGAGCATCAGACTTGCTCTTTCACCAACTGCTTTCTCATTCCCTACTGTGGCATCTCCAGCTCATGCATCAGCAGTGTGCTGTCATGCAGCCTGACGTGTGAGTCTGGTCTGTTGAGATTTTAAGGATTTGCAGAATCTGCCAAGGTCACAAACCCATGTATCTATACAGCAGTGAAGAATCTTCATCTGTTGCAAATACAACATGGTTTACCTCATGACAAGATTCTATGTATTTTATCTGTCTTCAGATAGATAAAGAACTCCCCACAAGATTTTTTTTCAATGGCTGTGTATTGGCGGTCTGTGCTTGAGACAGATCTTGTCTCAGTGCCACATCCACTATCAATTTCTAGCTTAATTTCAGAACTGTATTTTGTTAATTTATGCTTGGCTTCTTGATGAAATAATGTTTAAAACTGGAAAGAAACATTCCTGAGCTCTCTAATCACCATTTTCTTGCTCTTTACATTACCTGTTTACCTAGTCAATGGATCTCATACTTATTTTTTTTTAAAGAAATATCTAAAGAAGTCATACCTCAACATGTACATTTTACAATCATAAGCCAAATTTGAAAACATGATAAACTGAGCGAGGGTGAACCTTTTTTGCTTGTGAAATGCTCGTGACTCCCTTTTTTTCTATTCTCTGCATCCAAAGTCCAATCTCAGGATAAGCTAAAAAGCTGGAGCAAAAGAAACACTGTTTTCTAAAAGGTCAGTGGAAAAAAAGAAAGTTTTTTGACCTTATGGAAGAGAACATGATAGAAAACATTGTCAAGTGGTACTGATCTTTCATAATGGTTAGAATTATGTACCTAGTAAGAACCTTTATTTCCTTAAATCAAAAATTGAAAGGATTTGTACGCTGATCTAAGAATTACAAGAAAATAACTATGATCATTAGTTAACTGTCTTTGCCTTATTATTCTCTGTATTAACTCAGATGTCTTCCACTTCTCAGTCTCACTTACTTGCTAATATTACAGCATGGCCTACACTTTGAAAGTTTTGAAAGCACAGAGAATATTTGCTCCCAATATATGCAATGAACTTGTGAAGTTGCATTGCATCTGTGCTATCTTTACCTATGTAGACCTCTAGCACGAAACTGAGAAACAGCTATGCTAATGTCTCCATAATTTCAGAGTTCACGCATTCAAAACAACTCACTTGGTTACAAACCAGCTGCATCCTCGTGCCTTTATTATTAAAAGTTTTCTTACGTTTCATATGCAGCTCTGAAAGTTATTGTTTATCTTCTTCATGCTATAGAATAGTATTTTGGGCAAAACTCAAACTGTGTTACAAAGCTTAAAAAGTGTCCCAAAATCACACTGTTCTACATCTATACAAGTCTTACATGCTACATACAAATATATTCACATCTAGCTATAACTATCCTACGTGTAGCATGTTCATTCTGGGCTAGCTTTTGTGATGACTTATGTTATTTGAATGACTTTTTGCCATAACCTAAGGAAAACTAATACTTCTCTTACTTTCTTTAGTTTCAATTAGCAAACAATAACCAACCTGTTCTGTGAATCCCATTTGGTATGGGGAAAAAAAAATTCCTGTGATTATAGGAAGAACAAATCAAAAGGAGGTGGTATAATCAATACACCTGAAAATCTGAATTGATATTTATGACTATTCCTCTGGTGCTTCTACTACACCTGAATAAAAGAATAAGGTATTTTACTAAACTGGATCCCCTGTATATTAACATCTGGTGAAAATACACAGTTGATAAAAATTAGGTTCAAAAGGGAGCTTCAAGTACACTGTGCTTCAAAAATATTAATATATTGTGGCCCAGTGATTACTAATCAACAGAAACTGTTGACCCATGAACACAGTGCTCTGTGGACAGCAGTATTCAGGGGTATCATCACAGCAGGCCACTGGACTACCATGCTTGTGGTACAAAAGCCTGCTTGTGTCTAGCACTATACTATTTCATTCTGGTTCATTTCTCTCTGATACTATCTTCAAAAGTCTCTGAAGAAGACAGAAAAATATGAAGTTCCTGCCAGACAACAAAGAGACAAAAACAAAGTAATAAATCAATACCCCAGTATTATCTCTTCAACCAACACACAATGCAAAATGACAGGGCCAGGCTGGATGGAGCTCTGAGCTACCTGGTCTAGGGGGTGGAGCCACTGCTCAGCACAGGGGAGTTAGAAGCAGATGATCCCTTCCAACAAAAACCACTCTATGATTCTACAAAATCAGTGTTATTAGTGCATTTTATGCATTTGAAAATTAAAGAAAGAAAAAGAAAAGCATTGTTTATGCATATATCTGTTTACTTTAACATTTGAACTAGAAGAAAACAAACCCCATGCTTAATAAAAGGACATATGATAATGTAGAAGTAACACAGCTTCATGTTCTATTAATAGTTGTCTGTGTGGAGATTTTAGGTGAGAGACTGCTTAAAGACTTCAATGCTAAGATAAATGCAAATATAATTAAAAGCTGTAGAGGATCTTTGTCTTAGGATAAATTTGGGAAACTGGCATCATTTAAGACTTAAATTTCTTCTGTATCTGCAGTAAGTCCACTTTAAAAGTTTAATATGATAGTGAATCCATAGTATCTGTTTTCTAAATTCCATAATCCAAAACTTCTCTGAACACTTGAATCTACTGTTTCAAGCATCTATTCAGCTAAGATTTAAAGTGACATTTTAGAATGAGAAATGTTTTATGGAAAACTATAGTTTAATACATATTCAGGATTATGTGATATATTTATAATACTTTCTAAAACTAAAACCCCATGAAACAAAGCTTTCATAGGAGAAAAAAGCTGTGTTTTCCCTAACTGCAATTGATAACATATATAATGTGCCCTGTTTTTAGAGGGAAATGGGTTGTTACTCATGGTTTTTGGTAGGTATTCACCTAAAATCAATAATAAGACTAAATTGTGTGCATTAAGAAAACCCAAAAGTGATTCTTAGCACCCATGCAGGTGGGTCTAAAATACTGAGCAAATTCAAGATATCCACAATGGCAGAAAGAGCAACATTCTGTGTTTCATGCAGGGAAGAAGGGTGAGCTCCAAAAAACTGCACAATGTCTTTGAGAAATACTTCCTATCTTCATATTATAGCGGGGTAAGGTATAAACAGCTACAAACGAAATACAGAACTTGCAAAGCTAGAATAAAATTTCTTTAGGTATACACTTTAGTCCGTATTAATGTCTCTATGACACAATTTGTTTGTGTCACTGCTACTATGGGTTCTTCACTTCATGCAATGTATACCACATACGTAAAGTGGATAACCCACAAGGCAAACTGCTGTTTCCATGTTGCCTCAGCCACCACTTCTTCTGCCCTTTCCTCCGCCTGGGATGAGTCCAGCTCTCAAACCTTGAGCAGACATCTCCAGAGTCATCCATGGCTCATCTTGACCCTTTCATTAGAGCAGAACTTACCAAATCTTAAACCTTTATACATTTTTTTAATCCTGTATGGACCCGTCCATTTGAACCCAAGGTAAATATGGACTCTGCAGTAGAGGATGGGGTTATGTAAAAGAGCTGAGACATTAAAACATCGTCTTGGATGATTAAGCACCACCTCATAATGACATCAGTACAGACATCAAAAACGGCTGCCACCATCCAGAAGCAATGTCCCCATGTCCAGGCCGAGCTATGGCCATGGCACAGCAGCACGACACGGAGCGGCCCGACCCTGCTTGTCAGCGATCGGACAAAAGCCAAGCGAGGCAAAAGAAAGCATGAGAGCGGGATGCGATGAAGAGACAGCCCAGGGACTGTCACTGTGCACAGCCAGGACACTGACCAGCAGTCCTCAAGCTGAAGGGCGCTCGGCCGCCCAGCCCCAGCGCTGGCTGTGGGCCACGGGGCGCAGCCGTGAGAACGGGACCATCCCGAATGCGGGAGCAGTACAAAGAGACGGGAGGGGGATAAAGGAGCGGGAGCAGGATAACGGCCGGAAGCGGGATAACGGGGCGGCAGCAGGATAACGGAGCGGGAGCGGCCCCGCGGCGCGGAGCCTGCCGGCGCGCCCTCCCCCTGCCCGCAGAGGGCGGTGTGTAGCGCCGCGCCTGGGCCCGGGTGAGCCTGCTCCGCTCCACCGAGCAGCTCCTGAGCTCCCTCGGCCGGCGCTGCTCCACCTGGCTGAGGGCGGTAGGGCCGAAAAGCCAGCGCCTCCGCCGAGCCGGCGGTGCCTGGTCCGCCCGTTCCATCTCCGCTTTCCGCCTCAGCACGGGCACAGCGTGCCGCGTCCCCGCCCCACCGCAGCGCCCCTGCTCCTTGGCCGCGCCGCCCTCTGCGGCCCCGAGACGGGATCGCGGAGCTCCGCGCTCGCCGTGCTGCCCACTCCGGAACCGCCCGCTCTCGGACTGGCGCCGAGCCCCCCGGGAGCTGTAGTCCCTTCTCCCAGAGCCGACGGCGGGGAACCCGGGCAGCGGGACTACGACTCCCGGGAGTGCACGGGACCAAGGGCGGGGCAGGCCGGGGGCGGAGCGGGGACAGCTCCGGTGCTGATCTCGACGCGGGTTTGTCGGCAGAGCCCGGGCGGGCGGCGGTGGCTGTTGGCGTGCGGGAGCGAGCGGCAGTGGCCGGGCGGCGGGGCCGCGGCCGGCGATGAGGCACGAAGCGCCCATGCAGGTTGGTCCCCGGGCCGGAGCCAGACGAGGGGTTCGGCGGGCGCGGTGCAGCCGAGAGCCGGGACAGGGCAGGAGCCCCTCCGCCCGGGCCGCCGGGCCGGCTCTGCTGCTGCGGACAGAGGGTGAGGACACCCTTTGCGTGTAGGGGGCCCGGGGCGAGGGATCGTGTCCCCGGGAGGGAGGGCCCGTCGCGGGGCAGCGAGTAGGTTTCGAATCACATTCGGGCACATCGAACGGTGTTTTTCAGATGCTGCCTCTCGAGCGGCGGTCGCAACTCTCCTGGGAGTGACTGGTTGTCAGGTAGTTGGATGATGAGCTGTACCGAGATCCTACCGAGGTGCACAGGAAGTTGGCACGGTGTCTCCACCTGTGTAGTCATGGAGCAGTTGTCCACCTACACCGGGGAGAGGTGGCTCGTGGCTGGGGCTGGGGGTAGCAAAGACGGGCCCCTTTTCAGCAGTTTTTATGCATTGAAAGATCATTTCAAAGGTGGCTGAGGGGAGAGAAAACTAGGAAGTGGGAGATAATTTGTAAATTATCTTGTTTGCCAAGGAAAGAAATGAAAACGATTTTCCTTAGTTTTTCATATCCTGTTGTCACTGGCAATAGGTATGTCTAGACAAGGTACGTTTATAGCAGACACATCCAAACACAATGGAGAAAGGCAATAGCAAGCCAAAATGCTGCTTACAGATATTTAAGAAGTTATTATGAAATTATGATGAAAAAAGACCAAAGAAAGCTATTAAATACAGGAGTTTGCATGACAATTTAGCTCCTATCACTCAGCAAAATTATTAGATATGTCAGTGTTAGTTCATAGTAGAAGCATTGGAGTATGAGAGCCTGCCAAGCCACTAGGTCCACAGAGAAACTCATACACACCTTTTAGTTAACTGATATAGATGCATCTGGAGTCTGTAGTCCTCCTTCTGTTACTCCCCTTTTTTGGAAGTGTACTGTGGAAGTGTGTTCACTTGCTGGTTAGGTACTTACTAACCTCCAGCTCAGAGGCACTCAGATTATGCTATTGATAACATCCAATATACATCAGTCTAAATAGTTCTTATTGCATCATGACCAGATTACTATCCAGAGTTTTGTTTACTGTTTTTTTTTTTTGTTTGTTCAGTTTTGTTTTATTTTTATTTCTGCCAATAAGATAAGCTCATCTTTCTTCTAATCTTCCTGTTTACCTTTCTGGGTGTTCTCCCATTTGAACTTGGCTTTCATAAACACACTTGGTCAGAATTGTCACTAATGCTGTCTCGCCCGTGCCCTAGACAGTGGCATTAGTATTTCACTTAGTCTCTTAGCCTGATGCAGCTTCTCTGGCAAACAAAAAAGTACACAGTCTTTCCTAGTCGCATGACCCCGAGTGCTGCACTAAATAGAGTAAATGGCTTTAGCCATCTCATTTTCATTCTTTCATATTCCCTACTAAATCTAAATTTGTTTCTTTTGAAGTACCTGGACTGACACAGCTTTTATTTTTTCTTTTCATAGATGCACTATTTTGGTGGCCTCCTAATATCCCGTGTTATACTAACCCACTTAAGACTGTATCTCTTGTTTCACCACTATTTGAAGAAGGGTTTTTTTTAATGCTACCTAGAGTGGGAATTAGAAATATGCTTCCTAAGCTACCATTTTCATAGACAAAGTAAATTTAAGTTAAAGAAAGAGAAATGAGGGATTATTCACTAGCTCACCACAAGAATCCAGGTGTTAGAGTCTTGCCAAAACTGTTTTTTTACTACCTTACATTCTACTGTCCTGTGCAGCTCCTGGCAGTGTGTCCATATTCATGCTAGTTTTGCTGATGTGAAGCAGGTAGAGCTTCTCTGAAATGTTTTAGACCTAACTTCTTGGTATCTTCTTGGTATTCCCCAACTTCACCTTTCAGTGTTCTGCTTAAAAAAACCCTTTGCATTTATAACTACATATTTCTAATTGGGCTGTGATACATTTACACATATACATGATTCTGACCTCATAATACCTTGAAGCAGATGAGCTTTTCCTGATGCTGCCAAGTACATTAGTTTACAAGCTGTGCTCTGCAGATGCCTAGCAATCAGTAAATTCCAAATAAGTGGCCGGTGCATTGTCTACTGAACCCTGTTAATTCTCTTAATTGGTTAAAAAAGTAATAAAGATTTGTGAGAATTGGCTGTGGTCTGCATCTTTGGATGTCAATGTATTTGTTGAGATCACACCAAAAATACAAGAGAGTAAGCAGCTTGCCCAAGATGTAGAAAAGAAGAAAACAAAAGTCATAGGACTCCTCTGGAAGAGTTAAGATTAAAATCCAGTCCCTAGATTAGTCTGATATTTCACCTCAGGAGTAATTTCCTCATGACTGGGTTATTAAGTGTTCTTATACATAAGGATTTTAGTAATATTTTAACTACTCTGATGATGTAAGTTGATCTACACATGAAAGACGACTATGTACAGTGAATGTCACTCACTTGCACATCCTACATACAGTTTGGTAAGTTACAGTCATTGAATTTTTCCATTGTTTCAATATCCATTGATTATGTTTGACTAATTATATTTTACAAAAGACAGAATGATCACCTTGCAAAAGGCTGTGTATGCAGAAAACTGTTTTTACTAAAATATCAACTAAAGTCAGCTGCTGTATAGAAAAAAATAGAAGTGTATCTATTTCTACCCTATGTAGCATATGTATTTCTTTTTCTATGTATTTTTTATAGGAAAGAACCATTTCTCTTTCCACTGCAACTATGTATGGATAAACACTGGTCAGCCAGTGCTGTTTCACTCCCATCTGACTGAAGTGATCTATTAAAAAGGACTCAGTTACCCCACTTTCAGGGGCGGGCTGTAACAACACTAGTCTCTATCTATCCTCACTGTACATAGAAGTCCATTTTCTCTAGACTTTTCCTTTAAGATATGACTGTTATTAGAGTTTTTAAAAGAAAACAACTTATTTGCTAAAGGCATGAAGGAATAAATCTCAGTGTTTTCTTGCCTTTTGCACCATATTTTCCAGGGGTAAATCATCCTACACTAAGCATGCACAGTGGGTTGCATATACAAGAGCAAACTAAAGCTGTGTGCAGGCCACAGAGGCCACAGCATTCTGTGCTGTTTAAGTAAGAAAGCTGTTCAAATTGATTCTGCCGAAGAATGAGGCCTGCCAAGGCATAAAGAGTCACATAGCCAAATGTTTTGTTATGATCATGAAGGTGGCAGGTAAACACAGTTTTTCTGACATTTGTTCTCACCTTTGTTCTATTTTCACCTCTTCTTTTGGGATCAAGGAAACAGCTAAACATGAGACTTGGACAGCATCTGGGTCTGAACAGAAAACTCTGCTTAATGATTAAACTTGCCTATGCCCTTAAATAATCCATGTTTAAGGAGTTTAGAGATGTGCTGTAAGTAGGGAAACATACAAAGCTATCCATTATTTGTCCTTGCACCATATTCAAACTGGCAACATAACTCCTCCTGGCTTTGATAAGGAGCAAGCATATGAGATCTCCTGTCTATAGGTTTTCTGTTCATTGTCTTGAGCTTAGACTTCTCAGTCAACTCTCAAGTCTGTCCCAAGTCCTGTAGGAAATGGCTTGAGACTGTGTTTGGTGCTGATGAAAATAACCCTATGCATTTTCTCTTCAATTTTACCAAATAAGGGCAAAATTGTACTGAAAACTTAGCGTGTTTTGTTGAAAGCAATGCTTGTTTAATATATCTGTTTAACCTTTGCGAAAAGAAGTTTGTCAAAATAAAGATATGCATTTTACTTTATTAGAAATAGAATATCATAGTATTAGGAAAATTTATTTGGTTCTCATCCATGTATGTAGTGTTTAATTACAGGTGAGAACACAGCATTCCTAGTGACTACTTCCAGGACAACTTCCAAAGGTGGAAAATAGCGTCATCATGATCTTCTTCATATTTTAAAAATGCCTCCAATAGTAGGGAAAAGTACTGTCAGGAGTGAACTGACATATTAGTATCTTGTGAAGTGGATTAGATGGCATTCCGTACTTAATTTTTAAGTCAGCAGTTTGCATTTAAGAAAAAGAAGCACTACAGGCTTATTCAAAAAGTTCAAGAGGACCAAGCATCTATATTTCCCTTACAGTCAGCAGAAATACATATTACTTTAGCGTATAATTTAGATTGTGAGCATAATGTGGATTGTGCTTGTAAGAATTTTTCTGTTTGGAGTGGAGTGAGTTTGGGAAGTAATAGCAAAGTCTTAGCAACTGCACAGAGTTTGATGATTCTTTACACTAGTGCAGGCTCATTTGGGTTTTGGACAGGAGAAAGGATCACTATCAGTCATTTAGGCTAAAGTTAGTCTCTCCAAACAGTTTCAATTATTATCTCACTAATCCTCTTGGGCAAATTAGCCCTTTCCTATGCCTTTCCTATGCCTTTTGTATCCTGTAATAAGCAGACATACTCCTGCCTCTGAAATAAAAATAGCTTAAATTCTATGTTCTGCCTATGATACTGCAAGTAATGACTCGGTAAGTTTATGGCACAGTGAAGGTGTTGGGTTTTTAAAATTTTTTTTTTTCAGAAATGTTAAGCAAACTGCTGAATGAGTAAGGCATATAACCACACTAATTTAGAGGAGCACTGAAATTTCTGTGGGTAAAATCCATATTTAAAACTATCCACAGGAAACACATTATTACTCAGGAAGGCTACACAATGTACATGGTTTAGCAGGACTATTATTAGAATCCAGGTCTCCTGATTTTTCTGCTCACTGAATCATACTGTTTCTGAAGTGTTAGGCATTAGAGTACATGGGGATGAGTTGGAAGCTTCACAGGATTCAGGGCAGCAAATGGATGAAAACTTAAACCTCTTTGTAAATCTTAAGCCAGTTGAAGAAGCTATGTGAAAGGCTTCCTAGGAGACAAAATCAGGAAAGGATATGATATTCCTCCTTGCTACAAGGGGTAACTACTGCTTTTAGCTGCAGCACAACAGAGGGGAGCCAGAAGGGCAGTGGAAGAGGCTGCTGTAGCAGCACATGATGGTCACACATCTGGCACCCACAGCCACTGCAGTCTTTGGTCTGACAGACCTTATTGACTTGTTGCAAACTCTGTGCAATGTCAGCATGCCCTGTGTTATACTGCTTTACAGCAACTTGGGAGTAGACTGTTTAAACAATATTTGTTTTCTTTTTCTTGTTTTCTAAACAAAATATCCCCAAATAGAATACAGAACTGTAATGAAAGTTTCTCTCTTTTCTATAAAAATAATAAAGCTGAAATATTAGTAATGTGTATGCTTGACAATATTCAGGCTTCTATTCTAAATCTTCTTTGTTGCATACCTGTGGAAGAAGTGAATAAATTTTAAGGCCAATGCAAACACTCAGGTTGCAAGTGTGTAGGTACCCAATACTACATTTAATGAAGAAGGTAATTCTGAAATCAAATTCTGAAATAAAATACTCCCTACTGTAAAATTTATGAAATATAAATCTGACACTGAATTGTCTATTAAAAACTTGCTACTTCCAATGTCTTCTTCAGAAATTTTTGTCCCCACTCCTATGCCTCTTCAGTAGCCCAAAGAAGCTGCATAATGTTTTTGATGTTATGAGATAGCAGAATTATCTAAAACATTATACAGTAACTAAAATTTTGCTGAGAGTGTGGGTTAGTGCACAACTGTCATCCTGGTGTCCTTTCTGATTGCCCAAATGCATTCTGAGATACCTAAATTACAAAAGTTTTACATGAGCCTTTCTGTAAGCCTTTATGTTAGGTTATAGTGTTTGTCATTCCATCCCAAATCAGCATGCAAAAGTGGTCTGAGAATAATCACAATCAAAGAACTTCCACAGGCTCTCAAAATACTTGATAGTTTCAGCTGAAACAATCTTAAGTTCTTTATTTTTGCCATTTGTTTTTGAGCAACCTAGATAGAACATTGGTCACATTTTAACTCTAATCGCTGCAATTTTCATGAAAGCCTAAGGTGTACTTTTTATAAACGGAATCCATGATCTTTGGTGTCCCTAGAGCAAAATGGGTTGCTCTTTAACAGTACACAGTAATCTGTGCTTATTCAGGTGTTTTATATCAATTAAAACCTGTATTTTAAGGACTGAAATTTCAAAATGGTGGCGTCATACAGCAGGACCTTGGCACAGGGTGAGAGATGGGCCACTGCAAACCTCAACAAGACCAAGTACAAGGGGTCATGGCAATTACACCTGGGTCATGGCAATCCCAGACACACCCACAGGCTGGGCAGAGAAGTGATTGAGATCAGCCCTGTGAGGAACAACTTGGGAGCGGTGGCTGATGAAAAACTCAACCATGAGCCAGCAATGAGTGCTCCCAGCCCAGAAAGCCACAGGAATCCTGGGCTGCATCTAAAGGAGCATTGGCCAGCAGATTGAGAGAGGTGTGTTCTGCCCCTCTGCTCTGCTCTGCTCAGAGCCCACCTGGAGCACTGCATCCAGCTCTGGGGTCGCCAGCATGGTGACCAGGAGTTGTTAGAGCAAGTCCAGAGGAGGCCATGAAGTTGCTCAGAGGGCTGGAGCACCCCTGCTATGAGGACAGGCTGAGCAAGTTGGGGCTGTTCAGCCTGGAGAAGAGAGGATTGTGTGGGGACCTCACAGACACCTTCCAGTATCGGAAGGGGCCTACAGGGGAGCTGGAGAGGGATTTTCTGACAGGAACTGGAGGGACAGGACAAGGAGGAATGGGTGCATACTGAAGGAGGGGAAATTTACATTATTTCTTAGGAAAAAATTATTTACTGTGAGAATAGTGAAACACTAGCATATGTTGTCCAGAGAGGTTTGTGGATGCCCCAGCCCTGGTGGTCTTCAAACCCAGGTTAGATAAGGCCTTAAGCAACCTGCTTTGGTGGGAAGTATCCCTAGCAGCAGTACTGGGACTAGATGATCTTTATCATCCCTTCCAAACCTTAATATTCTATTACTCTAACTGCCACTTTTGATGATGTTGCATTAATATTGCAAATTCAAAAAACTACAGAATATACTAGTACTGGAAAAATATCATGACTTTATTTCGGAGGTGTATATACTCACTATTTAATGGAACTAACAGCTGGTAAAGGAAAAATGCTTTGAGTAAGTTTATAGGCATGGCAAAAGATAGCAACATATTTACAGTAAAATAAATGGTTCAAGAACTTTATTAGATGTAACGCTTGTTAAGTTTCTTTTTGGAAGTATACCTACTGTGTCAAAATGAAGCATTGATCTCTTATTTCTCTGTTATACTAATGAAGTGTCATTGCGTTTTCACCATGTATTGGTCACATTTTCTGAAAACAAGTATTTTTAGTGATACATTCAAGAACTCTCCTGGATTTTTAGAATGATTATTTTTTATTTTGGTACCAGTCACCAGTCATTTTTACATCCTCTACTGCTACCAGAACTATTACTAGATAGAAGAATCACAAAAAATAATTAGATCTCTGTGCATTTCTTGAAGTTCACATTGAAGCATACACATGACTAATCTTTCAAGAAGATATTCTTCTTGAGCTTCATTGATACTTGGTATGAAAAACTTCAATAAAATCTAAATGTTTCCATTTTTTATGATAAAAGAGACAGTAAGATATTTATTTTTTATCTTGAATTACAGATGGCATCCGTTCAAGATTCCAGATATGACCAGAAAGATTCATCTGATCAGAACTTTGATTATATGTTCAAACTGCTCATTATTGGCAACAGCAGTGTTGGAAAAACCTCCTTTTTGTTCCGATATGCTGATGATTCCTTTACATCTGCATTTGTAAGCACGGTTGGGATCGATTTCAAAGTAAAAACAGTTTTCAAAAATGAAAAAAGAATTAAGCTACAGATTTGGGTAAGCTAAAAAATAATTCTGTGAATTAAGCAAACTGTAATAGTTTTAATAGCATTTACACAACTGCAGGTTTGCGTTAAGTGTCATAACCCTTTTATAATTAGAGAGAGAGAGCATAGGAATGAAATAGCAGTTAATTATTTCTTGCATAGTTTTTCTTTATTGAATATTAGAGTGCAAACAGTATTTTTAAGGTATTGAAATACAGTTCTTTATCATTAATTAAATTCCTTTTGGAAATAATGCAGGTTAATAACAACATATTGATGTCTGTGCAGTGAACTATAAATGTCTGTGCAATATGTAGACTATTGAAAGTGATACATGTTCTATCAAAGTACCTTGAAATACCAATTTTAGGATCTGGTGTCTTCCCTTAAAAAATTGTGAATGCATGTGTAAGCTATAATAGTGGGTGCGTAACAGAAGGCATAATTTTTTGCTCTGTCATCCTGATCACCTGAAACATGTCCCATCTTCTGCTGAGGAAGGAAGCTTGTGCAAAGAGATAGTGTTACCTGGGCATACAAACTCCCTTGTTCCTTGCCTATACCTTAGAGACATTAAAAAGATGCCCAGTGGAGAAAAATGAGATGACAGGGAATACGTCTCCTTTTCCACAAGCTCTCATCAAAAATAAATGATAGCCAAAACTTATTCCATAGAATCATAAAATATCCTGAGTTGGGAGGAACTCCACTCCTGGCCCTGCACAGAACCGACACAACAATCACTCCATGTGCCTGACAATCCTGTCAAAAACTTCTTGAATTCTGGCAGATGTGGTGCCGTGACCACCTCCGTGGGGAGCCTGTTCCAACACCCAACCACTCTCTGGGTGAAAAACTTTTTGCTAATATTCAACCTAAAGCTCCCATGACACAACTTCATGCCATTCCCTTGGGCCCTGTCACCGGTCATAGAGAGAAGACATCAGTGTCCGGCGCTCCTCTTCCCCTCACAAGGAGGTTGTAACTGCAGTGAGGTCTCCTCTCAGTCTCCTCCAGGCTGAACAGACCAAGTGACCTCAGCTGCTCCTTATATGGCTTCCCCTCAAGGCCTCTTACCACCCTTGTGTCCCTTCTTTGGATGCTTTCTAGTCCGTTTGTGTCCTTTTTGTATTATGGTGGCCAAAACCACGCACGGGACTTGAGGTGAAGCTGCCCAGTGCATGATGCCTTGGAGTGACTACCTGGAACAGGGGCTAGACAAGATTAAGAGAGTGAAAAAACCAAGTATTTGTTAAAGGCCTTCAATAGGTACACCTTGGGCAGTCAGAAGCCTTCGAGAGGTTCACCCAATATGGACGATGGTCGCAAGTTTTTCAGACAGATACAAGTTTAGTCCATTTACATATCAGGGCTTAATCCTGCAATTACAGCTTCAGGTAATGAAGTCATATACTCACAGTTTGCTTCCCACCCCCAACTCACTTTTGTTTGTGTTTTCGGGGCCTGAGACAGTAAGGTGTCCTTGAACTTTTGGCCTAGGGGAATTGTTTTCTCTGACCAAAATCTGAAGACAGTAGCTAAATCTCTATATAAAGTTTTAGAGTTATACACTAAAGCAGTACAGAATTTGGAAAATATAAAAGCTAAAATCCTAAGCCATCATTCCCCCCAAAGCCACAATTCCTCTAGGCCAGAGGAATGCAGAGCAAAGTAGGACAATCTCTTCCCTTGCCCAGCTGTGCCTGGTGCACCTTAGGACACAGCTGGATTTAGGGAAGATTAACTAATACATCCCCTCATTCTTGGGTGATAGGGTGATACTAAAAGGAGGGAGAAATAGCAAGACCTTTAGTAATTTGGAGCTAGAGCTTCAGGTCTTCCTGGTGTCCTTGAGGACTTTGAGCAGTGTTTCCTTTGTGAGACATTTGTAAGAGCCTTAAACACCAGATTTTCTTTTTTTTTTTTCATTAATACAAATAATTCAAAATGCATTTAATGATGGGCAGCCATTAAGTCTCACAAAATCTTGGTTCAAATCTGACCAGTTCATCTAACATGTTTTAAACAACAGATAAATTGAATATTTTCTCAATGGAGAATTTTCCAGGGTTCTCTAGACTCTGTCTCATTAGGCTTCAGTCCTTGGTATCACAAATAACTTGTTCAGTCCCCTCTAGGAACTAGAACATAGACTTTTTGCCTCTCAACATTTTTACACTTAGGTTATCACTATTGTCATTAGTATAACTGTGGTACATGATAGGTTACTATGTAATGTGGTGNTTGCTGGTTTCATTTTAGTAGTTTAATGTTGGAGATTGCATTGGCATTGTTTTTTTATAATGGAGCAATAAAATTGTGTTCTTATTACAGCTTTTACACAGTTCTTCTTTTAATCACCAAGTAACCATTACAGTAGGTTTTATTGTTCATGTCGTTCCTAGCAAAAGCAGCAACGTTAGTTTATAAGGTTGTCATGTGATTAGTTTGAACCAGTATATTTTTTGCCTCTCCATGTCACACATATGTGCTTATCTCAAAGCTGTCCTGTGATCTAGGTGTAATATGGTGCATCCCTGGCATAGATGGGCTGTGGCAGCTGTATTCTTCCCAGTTCTAGCAAAATGTATTTTGTTGTTCTTTGCTTGGCATTAACATCAGAGTCCAAAGAAGCTCTGACAGTTCTTGCCTGCAAAAACTTGCAACCAAAATGATTGAAACAAACCCAAGAGCTCTGTGTTCTTTAGGGAAGAGGAAATAGAGGGTCATAGCATAGAAGAGACCTTCCTGTTTCATGTGCTGGGATGTAGAGACAAGACTTCAGATCACACTTTCATGGGAAAGGGTTTTAAGCCAGCACTGCATCTTTATTTGTGTTGATGGTTGGGTTTTTTTGGATTTTTTTTTTGTTTGTTTTCACTAAATTTTTAGTGCCAGTTCTTAAAAGGCCTTGTAATTGCCAAATGAACTCAAATTGCAACAGCTCACCTCTAGCTGCCTGTGCTTTTTAGATGGAGTGTTCTGTGTTGGAGCATTGTGTTGGAGCTTGCTAGTAAATCCTTTAATTGTTGTACCTCTGAGACCTTCAAGAAAATTAGTAAGGGATCTCAGAAAGCTATTCTAGTGCGCAAAATCTGAAATAGACCACTATTGCCCTGTCTCCTAATATCCAGAGCAGAATTGTTCTTAATAGGCATTGTCTATATATGTAATTTGTGTCGATATTATATTACACTTTGTTATTTTTCTTGGTTATGCAAATAACTTTCTAAAATGAATAGTGCTCTTTCACTGTCCTTTTCCATTTCATTTATTTATTTATTCATTTATGAAAAGCAGTTTACATTAGAGAGAATATAAAATCAAATGAATCACAACAAGTGTGATTTGATGTTAAATCTGAGTAGAAACATGGGGTTATAGTACTTGCATGAAGTTATAACACTTCCCTCAAAATCAGCGATGAACTATTTGATGTCACCATGTGATAGCTGATGTTCAGCATATATGAAATAAAATATTGAAAATCTCACGGTTTTGTGAACTCAGAAGACTGCAGATGCAACTTTAAATGTGTTTTGAATGACAAAATTAGAACTAAATTACTTTGCCATGCACTTAAGTGAAGAAATACATGGAATTATGCCGCTCTGCTGTTCTTGCTTGACAATAAAATGCAGAAATATGTAAACAGTAATGCTGTTAAGTCACTGAGATTCCCTATGTAGACACACAATCAATCCAATCCAATTTTTCCTGTTACAATTTTGTACAATTTTTTCTAGGTTAATGTTCCTGTTTAATAGTGCCTTCAACAAGATACTTTGTGTTCAACTCAAAGCCTGTTGGAGCTTGCAGATTCCGTCAGAATAACATTCTCATATGCTTACCAGTGAAGATTACAAGTTTGTTTAAAGTCAGCCTGGGCACTCAAGGAAGCAGAGCCATTATTTAGTAATGAAATTCACAGTGTATTATTATGGATGAACCAGGCAGGGTTGTCAGAATGAGGTAGGCGCTGTTTACATACTGGGATGCCCTGCATGTCTTTTCTTTGAGGTTTTTTCTTGCTTGAAGGCAATAGTATCCTATTCTTGAGCTGTCTTCTTTGATTTTTCAGGCCAGGGAGAATGGGCTCCATGTAGTTTTTGCTGTAATGTAATTTTCAAATGGTCAAAAAGAGCCTGCTGGGAGCACTGTAACATTTGCTTCTTTTTGTTCCAAGCAAAACATCTTCTTTGCACTGTATTTACTGCTGGAATTGAAAGAAGTTCAGAGTTCAAGTGCTATATTGATTAGTGGTAGAATATAACATTGTCACAATCTGGCCCTGAAGTTTTGTTTCACAGCACATTGTAAGTGTGACAATTTGCTATGGACATTAGGAAGACAGAATATTAACATGTCTCTTACCTCTTAGAGGACAGAAATCGAGAAAAAAAAATGTGGTTTACCTAAAAAGATGTTGATTTCTCCATTGAAATGATACAAAAAATTTGTAAAGAAAAATTGTATGCAGCACATACAGACACAGGATAAAAGTCCATTGAAGGGCTTTAGGATGTTTTACAGTGTCAAATAATAAAAAGTAATATATTTTTCCTCCATTTGGTTTGAATTAGTAATAATAAAGGAAAGAGCTTAAACTAGAAGGCTATAAGATTTTCTCAATTTCAAACAGAGTTTTTAAAAATGATTTCTCAATGTTAATTCAGACAGAAATACATTATAACTAAAATTATTAAAAGCTCAAATATGTGTAAATCAGAAAATAAAAATAAGAACTTTTAAAATTTATCTGTAGTTGTAGTGCTATGAAGTCTTGCATTACTTTTGTGAACTGTCAATGATATAATACAAATAACAGCCTGCAGTAGTTTATCAGCAAATTATTAGGCTTATTTCGACAGCAGAATTTATTAGCTAATGTGTCAAAATAAACCATGGAATAGGGAGGAAAAAATAAGGAAAAATAATGTCCAAGTACTGGCTCTTAGAAGAAAGCATAAAATTTGCAAAGACAAGTCAACATATTTAACTTACAGTTTATCCATACCTCATCTTTGGTTCATTTAAAAATTTTACTTGATCAGAAACCTCAGTGATTTCAAACTGATTTCAGTACAAATTTTGCCTGAGGAATAAAGTATCAAGTTTTCCCTCTGTGATCTGTTTATTGCACAAAGGAGTTATAATGGCATTCATACAACCATATCTGATTGTAGCACTTTGGTGCAAATATCAAATAAGAACACTGCACTGCCTTTTTCTGCTTAGATGGCTTTTCCCTGTGACTAGCTGTAGACTTCAAGGACTAGGTGTAATAATTACATAGAAAGTTGTCCTGCTAGAGAAGACAGGATAAGCGCTACTTGTGTCAGCGCATCGTTCTCAGAAGTATCTGTGACAGACACCCGAAATGTTGCTTCCTTCCCCTCAACAGCTTCTATAAATCATCATAGCGCTTAGGGACTAAGTGAGGACTAGGTTTTATAAGCTGACTGAGAAAATGCAATGTCATCATTCAATAACTAAAGCTATTGTAAGTGTTAAAAAAAAATCTGTAAATACTAGGCACCTGATTTTACTAGGCAACTTCCTAACAGTCCTTTAGCAGTAAATAGAATTCATATTTAAAAAAAAGAAAAGTGTGAATATATGTGTGTGTGTGTGCGTGTGTGATAGAAGAGTAGAGTACCAATACGCGTGAGAATTGCCTTGATATTGAAGTCTCTGGTGGGTATCCTGCAGTAACATGAAAGTGTGGAGGCAGTGCAATATTGCAGAAATATCCTGAAACACTGACTGGGGCTATAAGAATCAGTTTAAGAATCAATAAAGACACTGGTTCAGTAGAAAAATAGTGAAAACTGAAGCAATAAAAGTGGAGGTAGGAGTAGCATGTGGAGAAAGAGGATAGCAAATGTAGCAAGTATTTCATCAGGATTTTCAGATCCTGACTTTGTCACGTCTGTCTCATCTGAGTGATTTTAATTCCTATGTTAGCCACTGCAAACTATATTTCATTATTCCTTTCTCAGCTGCTGGTGACAATGTGTAGTTACTACTTTGCATACACAATCTTTTTAGATGAGGATAGTAAATCTAATATTGAAAGTGAAACTTCCTCATCTTGACATGAAAATCAAATGTGTATACTGTAATACATCAGACAAAGTGATTTGAAGAGAGTAACGTAGAGCATAGAATGTCCTGATTTGGAAAGGACCCATAAGGATTGTCAAGTCCAACTCCTGGCCCTGCACAGGATGCCCCAAGAGTTACACCGCGTGCCTGAGAGCATTGTCCAAATGGTGGCGTGACCACTTCCATGGGAACACCGTTCCAGTGCTGGAATTTGAGATTTCTCTGGATTCAGTTGTATTAGTGAATGAAACATTCTAAGACTGTCCTTTGGCACTGGTATTCAACTGGTATGGAGTAGTTTTTGTCCATATATTTAAACTCTTTCAGTCTCTGAAAGAGAATGGACACATCCCAATCTTGTATTGGCAGTGGTCTCTGTCCTTTTCTAAGTCCTGGACTCTACCCAGGAACTGTTAGTACTTGCAAGCCTGGGTCAAAGCAGTGTGACAAAACATGCTGGCAGTTTCGCAGCAGAGACAAATTTGATAGCCTTGAAATGTTTCTTGTCACAACTTAATTTGCTGTTACAGACATGGCCTGAAAGGGCAGCAGCTCCAGGCAGACATGGGTGGGGCTAACCTGTCCACTGTGATAAGCAATGCAGTATTTTCACAAATGTTGTCTGTTAGAAGGTCCTAAAGGAACCATTCCTGAGAAAAGATAATTAATTAATAATGTAGTTTTGACAGATGGAATGCTATAGTCTTTCTGGACTTGTTAGCTGAAAGAAGGGGAAATTCTGGGAAGCTTTTGTTTCATTTTAAGATGCCCTTCAACAACTAAATGTTGTCCAGTTGTAGTTAGATGTGGTTTGCCTGAACTATTTAATTTCTCTTTTTTTTGCTTATTTCTGCACAATATAAATAATTGAAGAGCCTGAAAGTTTTGGGGTAGGATCCTATTTTCATACTGCAATATTATTTCATATGGTGCTTCTTACATATTCACTGAGAGTACTTCCACTTATATGCAAGTCATATTTGGTTTACTTTATTTCTCAGAAATACTTGTGAAATTTATTAATAATTATTTTTGCTTAATTGTTTTTTACCCATATTTTTCGTAGGATCTGGAGTTGTAAACAACAGATATTGAAATTTCGTACAGTCAAAGGAAAGCCTATTATAGTACAGAGAGAACTATTTATTGTATTCAGATCTATCAGAGAACAACCAGGAGATTTTAATCTCTGCATAGCTTTAAAGAAGTCTTAGTTAATTTTAGAAGTTGTGTATTTCCTGAATTTAGGGATCATAAGTGCTCTCTTTACCTTGCCCTGTTTATTCTGTATTCTGTTTCCTGTAATTGTTTTTCGGTTTATATTAAAGTCGCACCCCTAGATCCAATTCAGCTGCAATTTTCCATCATTTCAGGTAGGTAGCCAAGAAAGGAATTGTTGAATAGTTCACTTTCAGCCATTCAAGTGATAATGAACAGTAGGAAGGGAAGATACTGCTTACCTAAAAGGAGACAAACAGTTTGTCTTTTCTCTAAACTTTAGTACATACTGGTAATTTAAATAATCTATATAATGTATAAGAATATAAATAACTAGTATAGCTTAAATGATAAAGGCATCAGAGCAGAGGGAAATATAAACAGAGACTAGAAAGATGATATGTGTGCTATTGGATGTTTGACTGCCATTGCTTTGCATACTATGAGGCAGGATGTAAGAAAAAGCACTAAGAATCTGAGTAAAAATGGGACCAAGACTTTATGAATTAGGGCACCATAAACGGTGTGAGAAATGGGATACTGCATGTGATGGTTGGTATTATTTCATTGCACACTACAAAACACTACAAAATCATACTACGAAAGTGCTAAAAGATGTGATACTGCAGCCCTTTACTGGAAAACCCAGAACTGTACACATTAAAAATTTTTTGCAAGAAATGCTGCCTTGCGAAGTATTTGATATGTAAAAATATATCCATTCAATATGTAAAAATATATCCATTTACATGTCCATTCAATATGTAAAAATGCATCCATTATAAACAATACACATCTTGTAAAACTAACTGCATTTCTTGTATGGAACCAGGGTTCAATCTACAGTACCAAACACCCTGGCAATGAAAAAGGCATGTTCAGTTCAGACTTCAGTGCAAAGAGCACATGATGTACACCTTGTGGGACAGGTCATGTTGGCCAGTGATTGTACTGTTAAAAATTCATTGCTGTTTATTTAAAATGCAGCACTGGATGTTCAAATATTTATGAGATATTACAATTTTATTGGTATTAAAAAGTGCCTGTCTTGAGGGTTTTAAACACTGTCTTTAAACCCAACTCAAAAAAAAGTTTGGCACTCTGTCTAGGCAGTCCTACGTCCCGATGCTGCATGCTTGTTCTAAAATGCACACCAAAGTGGTTGCAAATTCCTGGCCTCAAACAGTTTGGAGAGGAAATGTCAGGTAAATATCAGTTCTGCAATTGCAACTAGCATTAAGTTCTACTATTTTTCTCAATATTTTAACAGTTTTTTTAAAGCCTTCTATAGAGTCTTGGGTCAAAAATTTCGCTCTTTTACAAAGTCCTGTGTTTTACAGAACCTTCCAATGCTTACTTCACTTTGCTGGACTTTATTCTTTGACAAAGACTCCTGTTATTAGCAAAATTATACATCTGTATTCAAAGGCATATATTAATTGTAAAGAAAACGTGTCATTTAGCATAATTGAGATTCCAAACAAGGCTTATCTCACTGTTTAACTTGAAGCTTATGCAAGAATTCTTTAGGAGAAACTTAGCTAGTGTAAGATCCTTTCCAGAACACTTTTGTATAGTGTGTCATAGGCAGTTTTTTTCATTGGACTCCAGGGAAATGCATCCTGCTGTGTTTTAGGCCAACAAATCATCAAACTGCCACGCTTCAAGTAATTGCAGCTCCCCCTAACCTGTGACCAGACTGCCTTCTGGTATAACATTTTTATAGCTGCCTTTGCCTTCCACATAATGATCTGCAAGTCACCAGCTTGTGACTGTCAGGAAGCATATACCAGTGGAAGAACTGTCATGAACCAGCACTTGCACACATATAATATAATATAATATAAATGCTACATAGGCTCCCTAAAAGCTGGTGATGAGAAAAGGAAAGAGAAGATAGGAGAATATTTCATATATGTGTATCTGAATATCAAGATTTTGTTTTGGTTTGGTTTGGTTTTGGTTTTTTGGGTTTTTTTTCCAAGAGAGGAGTCAGGGTGGGAAAGAAATAGTGAAAGGAATGATTTTGCTGTGGGATCTGAATCAAGAACAGTTACATTGGACTAAATTTGAAAAATAAATAAGCTATTTTAGTTGTACAAGCTCAACTGAATTAAAAGAATCTGACAGTATACTTTAAACTGTCAATGTAACTTATACTTAGTTATCATTTTAATAGGCAAAACTAAGACTATTTCTAAAATGAAATTAATGTTGACAGCATTCTTAAAGGTGAAATCAACTGTGCTGTGATGTCCCATGAACCACTTTAACAGCAAATTTATAATATCTATACAGTTGCAGTGAATCTACAAATAAAAACAAAATAAAAGAAGCCCATACAGGCTCTTTGCTGAATTTTAATAAGATTCATGTTGTAGATTAGAGCGAAATGTTGCATTCTTGCTGTGCAGTCGTTGCTTTGAAGTCACAGGACCACAGCCTTGGACAGGACCCATAAGGTAAATACCACAAAAATGGGAGTGTAGAGATAATATTTAAAGCTCACTTTTGCCCTTTCCTGCTGCTCAATATAAGCTGTTTCCCTGTGCTATGTTAGAACATTGTGAAGTCATTCTGAAATTATGCTGGGTTGAAAGGGACACAAGTGACTGGGGGAGGATATGGGCAAAAGGAACTAATTCTTATTTAATGCTAGTCAATTTGCATTTTGTTCAGGAAGGAAGCTTAGGTGCATTTTGTAAGAGCACAGAGCCATGAGGGTCTCTGTGTCACATGAGGATGTTTGTAGTAGCTTATATAGTATAGTAGTAGCTTATATAGTAGCATATATAATGGGCAATGCATGCAGATTTTACATATGAAAATGTGATACCTAACAAAACAGTGTCTCTGGAGAATTTTTCTCTGTATTTCCATTGCTATTTCTTGGTCAGACAAAAAAAAGCAGTTAGTATATTGGTTGCAATTTTTTTTTTCTATTAGGGAAACTGCTTTTTCCACTTTTCTTTCTTTTCAATGTAGTTGAAGGCTAATCTCCTTCAATCTTTCCTGAATAAACCTATTGTTCTTTTGTTATAGTCTTAGTATTTTCTGATTTAACCCAGATTCATAAACAAATTCTTTCCCCAATTTTTGCCTGTTATGACTTTATTAATTCATAAATTGTTTGAGAAATACAGAGAATTTTACCTCAGTAAATTCAGTCAATAACTCAGATGGAAGTTATCGATGGTGTAATTTGCCAACTTGTTTACTCTAAAATTGGTATGGTATCTATCTATATATAATGGTAGCTATATAGGTAGCTATATATATAGAGAGAAAGTTCTTACTTTTCTGGCCATCAGGTTATTATTTATGTGTATTTATAAAAAGAAAAGAGAATTTAGGTCTCTCACAGGAAATCAATTTTTTTCCTATGACAGCAAGAATGATACTCAGTGGGCATTGTTGCCCCATATAGATTAGATACTATTGACTTTGGTTTATTTTATTTGGAAATAAAGCCCACTCTGCAAAAATGAATTTGAAATAAAGTCTTATAGGGATTTATGGTTTTCCTTTATAGATGGTTTGGTTTG
>VWZV01013942.1:0-15041 GCA_013397155.1 Irena cyanogastra | reverse complement strand
TGTATGATATTTTGAATGTGGTGCTAGTCTTGTATAGACTACCTGAAGGATTCAAGTATTTGTCTTACTTCCCTGCTTCATGAGACAGCAACATTTTTTCTGCTCTTGTTTAGACCAACTCCCTTTCAGAATGTCCGCCTGTCAGATACTAATAGTGCTTTCTTTTCCTAGCACTCTGCTTCTGGCAGCTTAATTTATTGAGGGATTCAAAATAGTGTCAGTAGCTTGCTGCATCCCATAAGGTAGATCTGGTGGCATGTAGCAGAATCACAACAGAAGCAAAAGTGATCAACAGGAAATCAGTTTGGTCTTTGGAAATGATGTGTCTGATAGACAAAGAAGCTCACTAAATGGCTGCTGAGTGTGAACATGTCTTTTGCCATGATGCAGGTAGTATGGAACCTATCAAGGCAGAAAGACATTAAAAAGTTCATATAATGGCAAGGGGGGTTTATAGTGTCTTTGACTGGGAAATGGAAATGCTGGGATAGCCAGTGTTTTGCTAATTAGAGGAGAAGAGAGAAAACAAAAAGAAAGATGTGATGGGAACAGATATGAAGAGTCCTGTGAAAATGAATGTCAAATCTGAAGCAAGATTGTAATTAGCAGCCTGAAGGATGAAAAGACCTTACAGAAAAGTCAGGAGTCCAGGACAAATGGCTCTGTGCTGAAGGTTATGAATGCCATTATGATTGTGCAGAAACAGGAACCTTGAAGCTAAGTGGAATAAGCAATGATAGAAGATGGCATTTGTACATGAAAGAAGCAATGATAGAAGGCATTTGTACATAACACTCTTAATTGGGCTTCAGCTCTGGAGATTGAACTTACAGATTTTTTTTTCTTGCTCTAATTGGAAGGCTAAGGCACTGTAAAGAAATGTCCTGTTTTAAACCAGCTGTCTTAATAGCCAGTGTACATGAGAAGAATGAGCCTGTGATTTTAAATGGATAGAAAGAAGAAAACCTGGAATTATTCATAAATCTGTCAGTCCCATACACATAGATAAGCAATGGCAGTTCTTGGTAAAAGTTTACGTGAGTTAAGAGAAGAGTGTGCAAACTCATGTTAAGAGATACTGAGAGTATTTATAGACACAGAAACTACTTCTAGCTCAGAAAACTGGAAAACTCTGTGTGGTTGGAGCCTGTTAAAAAGGACTATCACATATGTCCACCTTGTTGCAATTTTCCCTGAATATTTAATAAACACTATTAGAGAGGATACCAACTAGCTATAATGTTTTTCATTTGACCCAGCAAGACTGGCCAAACATACTGGTGTATTATCTACAAAACAAATCAGCTTTTTGCCTTCTCCCAGGAAAAGCTTCCCTGCTTTCTCTGAAGCTGTATTTCCTAGATAGACAAGTGCAAGATGATTCAGTCATGGCCATTTTAGTGCTCAGGCCTCTCTTGCATACAAATGAGTCTTAATACTTTGAAAATGATAGGATCCAGGGAAATAGGAAATTTGCCTGCTTGTCCCTTACGACAAGGATTTTTTTAAGAACTGTGTGGTAGTAGTTCACAAGCGATCACAGAAGAGGTTGAAGGTAAGGCAGGGCAGGACTGCAGTCTTCTTATTTCACTGTGCTGAAGGATGCAGAATCAGGAACTGGATGGATTCCAGGAAATCTTCTGGTAATACTTGTGCTTTGATTCCCATTTTTAAATATTGCTAAGAGCTAGATTTTTTTTTTTTTATTTTGTAGTATCTGATAGATTACATACTACCTTTCTTTTGCTAAATTATAAAATTACTTTAAGTGTCAGATATCACAGACTATTTCTATCTGAATTCCTTTAGAAATTCTTGGCTCCAGTGCAGTGATGCTTAGCCATTCCTGTTTGGGCCAGTGTTGTCCTCTAGGACAATCAGACAGGGTCCGTGTGAAGGAATGCAGATATGAAATACATTCTTCCACATGTAAGTAAGAAAGGAAAATGAGGGAAAAGTAGTCGTTTACATGATTATCCCAGCTGATGTACAAATATGCTAATACACTAATCGGTTGTATTTGGCTAGAAATGAAAACTCTTGTGGGGCATCTTGGAAAAATAAGTTGAGTAAGCTTGACTTGGAAAGGCCCTATTTTCCCTGTGCAAACCTAGGAACACTGCTGTCTCCCACCTGACTTGCAATGACCGTTTTCT
Organism: Irena cyanogastra; assembly: GCA_013397155.1. Lineage (NCBI taxonomy): Eukaryota > Metazoa > Chordata > Aves > Passeriformes > Irenidae > Irena > Irena cyanogastra. The sequence goes on along the minus strand of VWZV01013942.1, from coordinate 12,885 downwards.
CTAGAGCTCTTAGTTTCTTTCTTCTTCTTCCTTTGTATAAACTGTGGGGTGCACTCTGACCACTACACAGCCCTTGGGACCCAGTCCTGTGATATTTTTCATTTTGTGTTGCCAGTTAGGAAGTGAAATAACATTGCATGACTTTCCATCTCTGGGTATAAAATAATAAATGAATATATACACCTTCTTATCAGTAGGAGAAATTCAGGCAAGACTGAGTTAAGTGTGGATCAGAAGACGGTTGTATTTTGAATTTATTCTGGCAAGATGCTAAGGGCTGTCTCTGTTGACAATGATGAACGTACCACGTGACTGGTATTTCTCTTGGAAACATACAGTTAAATCCAGTGACATTGGAATATCTTCTTTAGTGTAGTTATAAACATGGCCTGTTTAGAATGGAATTTTAAATGCTGGAGGTTTATTTTATTTTGCAAATAAATTTGCAAATTCATCTTAAACAATTTTGTCTCAGTTCAGTCACTGTGCAAAGCAGTGTTGCCGTTACACAGTACAGCACCACAGCAAGGGTCTCAAACATGAGGCAGTGATACAGGGATACAGCATAACCGTCCTTGCATTTTTAAATTTGGGGAGTTTTTTATTTGACCTTTGGTTTTCTTACCTGATTTACTTACGAGTAATACAGTGAGATCATGCAGAGTACTCAGTGGTTTGCCCTAATTTACAGACAAATGCAGATAAATTGCTAGATGCAAAAGTAAATTTGGGCTTTTTTCCCCCTTGTGTACATAAGATCTTAGAAAATGGGGTTCTGTATGCCAGGAGAATTCACTTCCTTACAGGTGTTTTTTTCTGTTCATGTAGAGGAAAGAGTTAGTGAGTTGCCCAAATATAACTTTCAACAGACCAAAATGAATGTTCTCTTCTGAGAGCTCAAGTTTTCAAAAGTAGCACTCACCCTCTACTATGGTACTTGTCTTGGAAGCATACAGTTAAATCCAGTGATATTGGAATATCTTCCTCAGTGTAGTTATAAACATGGCCTGTTTAGAATCGAATTTTGAATTCTGGAAGTTTCTTTTACTTTGCAAATTTTTGTCCACATAAAATGTCCATTAGTGTAGTTTTCATTGTTTTGTGTTAGTGACTATAACTACAAACCTAAGTAATACAGGATTTTTTTTTTTGAATGTCTTACAGATTTTGTTGGTACAAGGGTTTTAAATGCAGTTAACTGTTCCATAGTTTTTGTTCACATATGGCTTTTAATCATAGAAAAAAAATCTTCCTTTACAGTAGTCATTTCCAAGACTGAGAGAACTAATGTTGGATCACTGTGATTCATCCCCTTGTTAACCCAAATTGTATCTCAAGGGCTGCCAGACTTCTAGCATTTAGGAGGTTAATAGCCTCTGTTTTCTGTTTCTGAAAGGGCTTTTGTAGTTGGTCTTTGAGTAGGTTAGGGAGAAACAAAATAAATTTAATAGCTTTTAATGTCCTTGGAAGTCTTAATTCAAGTGATTGACTGTTCTTCATCCAGAACCAAATCACTTGTAAATCTAACTTAGCCATTAGTGCTGTGAATATTGTGATTAAGTCAACAGACAGCTTATATCAAAGTTGACTTCTACTACATCAGAATAATTTTCTCTTAAAAAACTAAATTGTTTCCTGGACCTATGATGAGTTTTCCACTCATATTTCTAAATCTGGTAAATTCATGAACAGAATTTCCAAACCTGATGATGTTCACTTTAAGGTAATTCAAACAAAAAAGCCTTCAGAAAAGTATACAGTAGCAACTTCTCATTTAATCTGTTATGAAGCTGTAAGTAACTTTCACACAGAGGGACAGGTTTTCAGTTGGTACGCAGTTGGTTCTCAGTGTTCACCCAAAGTGAAAAGAAACAAATTAACAAACAAGCTTCATTAGATGGAGATACAGGTGTAAAATTAGAAAGTAGGGGAAAGGGAGGTAATTTAGAAGTGGAATCAGAATCTCAAGGTCTTTATAAGCTAGAATTTAGGTATCTGTCTGAGGTTAGTAGTCTACCATGGCTCTGTGACTGGTAGCCAGAAATGTCTATCTTCAGAAGATGCTTTATTCTGTACTAAAAAGCATCTCCAAAACATAAGTTCCATCTAAAATTTTCCTCTCTGGAAATATATGTTCTATTAAACAGAAAAAGAAGTGAACATAAATATAGTAAAATAGATGTTTATATTTTTGATGTCTGAATCACACCTTTATCAGGTGAAAAATAAAAAAGGGAGGCCTTTGACCACAACAACAGCCAATGCATGAGAGATTAATTTCAGTTTATTCATGGATTTTCAGAATTTTTGTAAAAATCATTGTGCTGTAAATTGATGACCACCAGAGCACTTTAGGCAGATTATGAATAGCACAAATGATATTAAGAAGACAGACATGAACCAACAAATCAGTGTTATGCATGTAGAAGCCTCCTTTAGCTGGATTCCATTGCCGAGATGATGCCAATAGTTAATAATATTAGGACTTTTTGTTTGTTTGTTTATTAGAACCAGGTGCCTTTGTTCACATTCTGAATTTCACTGTCTGATGAAAAGAAAGGATTTTTTCAGGAATACTAGGAATGGATGGTAATAATTATGGGTCGGGAAAGTTTAGAACTCAAAGATGTGAATATGCCAGCTTTGTTAATTTTTCAGAAATGCTTTGAGAAAAAGCATAGCCATCAAGCCAGAAATTTCAAGTGAAACAATAAATCATAATCCCACTGTGTATGTATAGATGCTTGCATCCATTTTAGGGAAAAAAATGGAGGTATATTGATTGTTTGATCTGTTGTCTCTGTGGAGACCAAATGATTGTTTGAATTTTTTTTTAAATCATGGATATTTATTGGAAAACCTTTGCAGCAGAATCTAGAATATTCTAGGAAATCTATACTTTTTGCTCCAGGAAATGGTGCTGATGCTATATTTTACAAATACTCACTGATTTGTTTTGGTGTGAGGTTATATTTTCCAATCCTTTGAAGATTGGTCGAAATACCTGTTTCAGGCTGATAGGTTTAAAGTCTTCTGTAGACCACTTATAGTTTCCAAAGGTGTTTACAGAATCATGGAATGTTTTGGGTTGAGTGTTTGGGAAGATAACTTAAAGATCATCTAGTATCAACACCTCTGCCATGGAGAAGGACACCTTCAACAACGCTAAGTTGCTCAAAGCTCCATCCAGCCTGGTTTTGTTTTGAACACTTTCAGGGATGGGACATCCACAGCTCTTCCGGGCAAGCTGTTCTAGCGCCTCACCATTCTCTTTGCAAAGTAAATAATTTCATTCATATATCTAATCTAAATCTGCCCTTGTTCAGTTTAAAGCCATTCTCCCTTGTCCTATCACTACATGATCTGGTAAACACTCCCTTTCCAGCCTTCTTATAGATTCCCCTTTTAGGTACTGGAAGGTGCAATAAGGTCACCCCAAAGCCTTCTCTTCTCCAGGCTGAACAATCCCAGCTCTCTCAGCCTTTCCTCACGAACAGGTGTTCAAGACCCCTGATCATTTTCCCTCATCTGTGCTTGCTTCAACAGATCCAAATCCTTCTTGTGTTGGTGGCCCCAGCTGGGACCTGCTGGCCACACTTCTTTGGATACAGCCCAGGACATGTTTAGCTTTCTGGGCTGTGAGTGCCCATGGCTGGGACATGTCCAGCCTCCCATCTACCAGAACCCCCAAGTCCTTCTGCTCAGGGCTGCTCTTACTCTATTCACTGTCCAGCCATGCATTTGTTGGGATTGCCCTAGCCCATGTGCAGGACTTTTCATTTGGTGTTATTGAACTTCATGAGGTTCCCATGGGCCCTCCTGCCAAGCCTGTCCATGTGCCTCTGGATGACATCCCATCCTTCACGTGTGTCAAAAGCACCACTCGACTTGGTGCCATCTGCAGAGGGTCTACTTGATCCCAATGATCAAGCCACCATGTGTTGTTTGTCATTAATCCTTCCTATGGAGAAAGAGGCTGTACTTCTTTAAATTTGATATTTTATAAGCATTTCTGGGCATGATTTTTCATAAGCAAAAGCTGATTTTTAATTGGTAACATAGTGCCTTATAAACAACTTGCTGAGGAGTTTGTATTATCTTTTGAAGTCTCTTAGAATTTTTGATTGGTCATTTTTATAATGTTTTTAAAAGTTGTCTTCTTTTCCAAAATATTTTACAAATATTTATGTTTTCATGTTTAGAAAAGGACAACACAGACCACAGTGGTACATGGACCAGGCAGCAAAAGGTCTCCTGGGGCAATACATTAGAACAAACAAAGAATTTCTTTGTTTTCTCCTGTTATTTATGGGGGCAGGACATAACCACAGCTTAGGAAAAAGATACATAGTTAGTTTTCTCAATAGAAAGTTCTGCTCACCAATCCATTTTCTCATTTGTTTATATTTGTCAGAGAACACTGTGTAATGCTTGCTGCCATTCCTCTTACTGTTAATTATCTCGACTGTAATTTAATTGTCCTTTGTAGTGTTCTGCATTAGAAATCTTAAATAGTTTATTTCCTAAAAGCCAGGCATTTCCCTTGAACCCAAGCCAAGATTTTACAGCATATGACTTAAGTAAATGAGATGCATGTGATACTAATCATTTTGGTTTTGTCTCTTTCAGTCTCTAGCAGGCTTTGGCACAAATCTATACTTTTCCATGTCGTTTCAAAATTATTTCTGGGGTTCTTCAAAGAGGGGAGTCACGAGTAATTTTTGTGATTTTGCTTCCATGTCAGTATGCTGCTTGTGTGCATGAAAATAGCAAGCTTCCCTCTGCCATGCACAAGAATGTGTTCAGAAGAAACTAGTTCTTTGTCGTTGTGCTCCTTTCTTTTGGCAGGAGCTTCCAGAATTGAAATCACTTGCAAGTGAAAATCTCAATTTTCAGCTTTAGATCTCAGTCCTGCATCCTCTATGAGAGTGATTCCTGCTTACACAAATAGGACTATTGCAAAATCGTTAACTTGGGCAAATAAAGACTGAAAGACGGGACTATATTATTTACCCATTAAAGAGGGGTCCACACTTAAAATCATTCAGCTTCAAATGCTACAATCAGTTTATCTCATGGCTAAATATATCTCTCTCTAGTAGCAACTAATTCCTAGTGGCAGCTGCCTGTTCTCAAATCACATTTTGTACCCATGTGCCTGTAACACATGTAGTTAATTATGACAAAGGACCTGGAAATGTTATTAGAGTCCAACCACTCAGAAACCCTCATTAATTGTGTGCAGGGCTACCTGTGATTGGTTGCATTGGACACTGAGCATCATCTGTGTACTGTTGAGTCTGCATTTTGGAGAAAAAATCATGAGAATTAACATGTAGAATGAAAGCATCTACATTTTACTCTGATAAGGAGAATATTGCCTAAGGATCTTCAAAAATAGGAGAAAAATTCATGCTGATATTTTTGGAATGTCTAATTTGTGGTGGAATATCTGAAATACTGATGTTAGATAAGTGCATATGTTCCTTTCTTCTTGTTATAAAAAATTACCTTGTCATAACAATTTGCTATTATTTCTGAGGAATGTTAATGCTCTTTGTGTTCCCTATTGAGTTTTTGAGGAAGGAAGGAGGAGGAATAACATTAGGTGAAGGGTGCACTTACAGGCTTAAGAAACCTCCTGCTTTTTACAGCTGAATGTCACGTCTTCAGGACTTGTTAGTCTTCTTGTTTGTACACACATCACATATTCTTGTAGTGTAGGCTGAGGTGAGACATTCTTTTTTCACAAAAAGAAGTAAAAAAAGTTGAAATAGCAGCTAGGGTAATAGCAGCTTTCATAAGAGACAAAAAATAAATTTAGGGTTAGTAGCTTACTATGAAATTTTTCCCCTCTTAAAATATCCTTAAATATTGAAGTGTCTCCTCTCGTTACTATTTCTTTCTATGAATGTAACTTCATGTTATCCTGGAGAAGGAGAGATTATCTTTGTGGTTGCTGGGAATGAGCTTTTGGCAATAATGTGAATAGTGGTGTCTTCCCCACAACATTGACAAATAACAGAAGAGTGTCCACAACTTACATCATGATTACAGATCAAAGCTGTAAGTCTTCAGCTTTCCTCTTGCTTCTTGAGGTTTCTCATCTCTTACCATGAGGTCTCAGAATGTCTGTGAAGAAATCAGCATATATGGCCTTCCTATATGCTTGCAAATAAAGTTATTAAAAGCTGCAACACAAACTTACAGTTGCATCTGATTTTTGTCTTACTTTACACTGGGCTTTTAATTGCAATATTTCATAGCTTAATAACTTTGCAGTGTTATTCTCTAATGTTGTTTTAAAATATGGAATTCAGTGGGCAGAGTGTACTTAGCTTAACAAAAAAAGCTGTGTAACTTTTACTTAAAGTAGCGTTTCTCCCCAGATCTTTGCTGTAGAAAAATGCTAAATGAAAAATCCTAACAGTGAAACAATGGATTCTGTAGAAGTTAGGAGTAGCAAAACAGTGTCTAGGTTTTGTGCTAGCTTGTTGCACAGGGATAAATATAATTCCTGTATCTTAAAATGATGGCTTGATATCACAGCATATTAAGGGTCTATTTAAATAGTAAAGAATTTCTAGCAAAATTTCCGAAGATTTTCTGTAGAATAGACATCACTTAACTGTTTTCATGATTTAAAAAAAACAAAGGTGTCTGCCGTACTTGTAAGAAAGGCAGCTGATAAACTGGAAAATCTCATTCTTTCTAGAAAACAGTAATTTTGCATTCATGTGTTTTGCTTTGTTTTCATGTGTTTCTTTCCCTTCTGGCTTTCAAGACTTAGTGTGTGATTCAATTTAGTTTGGCACTTCACTGTAAGCTAAGCATGATTGTTGTGCTTCATGTTTTTCCTTCTTAAGGGCCAAACTACACAGTGGTAGGAATTAACTGGAACTAACGGCACTAATCATCCCCCTTGGATGGATACTAGGAGTAGATGATTTAGTCTGCTCCATTTTCAGTAATTAGCTCATTACATTTCTCTTCCTATCATTGTTCTGATATTCAATGGATCTCTGCCTTTGCAGTGACTGGGTTTTAAATAGGGAACTTAGCACAGATAAAGGTCACAGCTAGTAATTTTAAAATTATCTCATTCTTTAAGCACAGCTTTCTTTGGTTTTTCTATAAAGCCTCTCTGTCACTGGGATATGGAATGATGGTTTGTGTGAACCATGAATGACACAGGTACATTTTTGTATTCAGTCTTCAAGGAAGCAGCAGCTGGAACAAACTTGGTGTGCAGATGCTTCAGTGGTACTGGTGCCTCAGGACATTTCATGGCACTGTTGAACTTGGGACAGCAATGTACAGAGATTAGTGCAAGGCTGCTGACAGCTGGGAAATAGTTGTTCTCATCATCTAAAATAAAGAAAACAAGGGATAGTGTTGCTGAGTATGGTGCTGGAGCCTCATCTAGTATGAGCTGGCTTTCAGTGGTTAGAAAAGTCCTTTAGGTTCAAGTGGATCTGGATTCCTTAGTTATCTTTAATTCATTATATCTTTTTAACAGCTGAAATTAATTTTATCTGTTGGTTAACTTAAATTGCTCTGTACAAAGCATATGTATACACATACATATTGTGTGATCTTTAATAATATACATACTGTATTTGCCCTTGATGCTGCTGGAAAATTTGTAGTATTCTGTAGCACTGGGGACTCCATTAGCACAACCCTCTTCATTAAACTGCACACATGATACTGTGTTTTCCCTGGCCTCCCACCTTCCTTATGGATGACAAACTGGAGCATGATCAGCAGAGGATCTCCAGACTGTCCAGGAAGCTGGAACTCTTGCATTGTAAGGAGAAACTGAGTGATCTGAGCTAGCTGAAGTGTGGCAGATTCAGAAGGACCTCAGAATGTCCTTCCCATTCAATATAAGGAGGTATCAGGCTGTATGTCACAGAATTATAGAATTGTTAAGGTTGGAAAAGACCTTTATGATCATTAACTCCAGCCATCGACTGTCTGCCAGGAAGAAGTAAGTCTCTCTTATAAGGAGTGGTTTTTCTCCACAATAGCAACAGTAAAGTAGTAAAAGGGATTGCTCTGAGAGCTTATGCAATTTTTTTTTTTTTTTTTTTTTGAGGTTTTTCAATATCCAATTGAATATAGCTCTAAGCTCTAACCTGATCTGTTCTTAGAGATGACCCTGCATAGAGGTGAAGGCTGAGTTAGATGATCTTCCAAGGAGCCTTCCAATCTGAAAGAGTTTATGGCCCTACAATTAGCCACAGAAAAGAATTGAATAATTGATCAGTCTGCAGCTGTGATTTACTACAAAATAGTTGCTGCACTGGAATTTAAATTCTTGTGGTGCTTAGAATTTTGTAATAAATATGTAAAATTGGAAGGGTAATTATGGGTAGTATCTTCTTTAGTATCTTCTTTACACTTGACTAAAGATTTATAAGAACTACTTGGTATAGTTCTGTTGATTGAGGAAGAAATTAATTATGTATGATCATGCTGCTAAGTAAAAACAATATTCTAAGAAGTACCTTTGTCTTGGTTCTAATTATGCTCTACAGACAGTTTTCCTATGGTTAAAGTATGCCAGGTATGCCAGCAGATCAGTCTCTTAGTTTCTTACGCACTGTGTCCTGTAAAGACATGGTATTTTCACTCTGCAAATCAGATCAAAATTGGTATATGGAGAGGAGTAAGCTGTATTTCTTTTATTGTCTTATGCGTTCAGCTAGGTTTGCAACGACATGATACACAAAGACAGATTAAATTTTGCTTTCCGTGTCTATACTCTTGCATATACTTCTGACATCTGACATCTGTGGAATAAGTATGCCTTATGAAACTTTTGGGGTGTTTTAATTGAGATGTACTACATCTCTAACCAACCATTACAGTAAAATAAAATCAGTATTATCAACAGAGGCTTCATCAGTTGATTTTACACTGCAGTAAAACACTAGTTTTTCAAAAGATTACATAAAACCAACAAGATAGAATTCATGAAGTAAAACAAATATTATCAATATATGTTCCATCAGCTGATTTACAATAACAAGAAATTAGTACCACTTCCATTTCTTAGCTGCATGACTTAAGTGCATATTAAAAAGGAATACTCTAATTTTCAGCTGTCATGATTATGTGTACAGGGAGCAATAATAACCGTGGTGTGCCTAATCATATGAAAAGTGTGTTCAGCAAAGTGTGGTTGCAAAGTGTTCAGCAAAGTATGCCCTGACTTTAGCAAATTCAGCAGATTAAAAACTGAAATTTGGCCATAGCAGTACAGAATTGCTAGGTACTGTTTGAACTGTGACTCAAGACTATTGCAGGAGTTCTTCTATATACCCACCAATATCTGAGATTCCTGAGTGTAGATCACAGATTCGTTGCCAAGCTGCTTGTCCAGTATGGACATCCAGAGAGTCAGCCCACTTAGTTACAGGTTGTCCTGAGAAAGCCTCTGCAGTACTGAAGATCTTGACTCTGCCAGCAGTTCTTGTCTCACTCCTTTCTTTTCCTTATGAGACGAAAGGAGGACCCAGGAAAGCACTTGCAGTGTTCAAAGCGGATGGAATAATAACCTCTGTTATGTGGCACTCTTCCAGCAGATACGATAGAAAGCAGCTTGTGATAAGAAAACAGGTAAAGCAAAAGATTGGAAAGAGTTGTGGGAGCCAAAATTTATTGCCCAAATCTGTCAGATTCAGAGGAAGGTTCTATATGATTATGTCATACAGAGGCACTCAACTTCTCTTAGCAACCAACTCAGTCTTATTTGTTTGAAAATTAGATAAATACCTAAGTGTCTTCTCAGGTCACCATGTCACTCATGCTGAGACACTTTGATTTCATTGTGTTAGTAAGCCATTTGGGAATAATATAATAGAAAGACACAAGCTTAGATACAAGGATCTATCAGATAAGGCTCATTAGGTGGCAGGTCAGAAAGCCTGATTCTGTGTCCAGCTTTGTCACTTCCTTTTGAGAAGCAGCTGTCCACATGCTTGTTTGTCCTGTGTGTAAGACTTTAACAACGATCTTCCAACTGTCTGCTTGAAGCAGGTAAGTCTTTTAACCAAAACTTTTGAACTGACTTGCTATTACAGAGTAGAGAAGACCTCTTTCCAGAAGGACATTTTTTGTTGTATTTTAATTAATTGTGTTTGGATTTGAGGTTTAATACTTGGGAGAATCTTAGTGGAAGAGAACAAAAATGCATTCTCCACTCAAAGTGAAATATGGATGATATTTTATAATTATCTTATTGCTCTTTTTTACAGGAGCAAAAAAATGAAGAAAAATATTAACTGGGTGATGTATTGGTCAATTTCATCAAAATTTGAAATAGAAGTGTTTTTATTTTCAGCTGGTTTCTACCTTTAAGTTACTTTCTAAATTCAACATTTCTGTAATGTGAGATGGAAAGCTTTCTAACGTGTTTGGCATACACCTGCAAATTTAATCATGTGCTATTTATAGCATTTATATAGAGTGCATACATGCATATTGCATATAGAGTGCAAGCAATAGCAGTTTCACAGAACCTGTGGTAACACTGTCCCCCGCATCCCTCCCAAGCAATTGTCCTGATGTTGCTTCTTCCATCACCTGACATGAACATGAGAATTGGAATAATTTTTTTCTTCTCATCTTCATTTAAATTAAGAAGTTGAATTGATTTCACACATTGTTCAAAAACAATTTTAGGAAGGTGCTTGTGCAACTACAGCAATAATGATTTTTATTTTAAAACCTAATCCTTCTTTACAGTACTTATGTTGGTTATGTGTTTAAAGAAAAGGGAACCTGGTGAGAGGAACAGAAAAATACCCAGATACTTCAGAAGTCAGACATTCAACACAATAGTTGTAAATGTGCAGGCAATAGCAGAGAAAGTTTAAACCACCTGCCCTGGCTGATGAAGACCTACTTCTCTGCTAAGGTTCCATTTACTTTCTTTCTTGACTCCTTATTTAACATGGATTATCTGTAGACTTATTTCAGGTTAAGGTATTTTTAAAGGCATTCATGTTGTGTTTTGTAGTGGCTTATATAGATGAAAATGCCATTATTTAATGTTTACATCTAAAAATATTCTTTCATATAAAATATTTTCCAAACCTCTCCCAGTGTGTCAGAAAACTTTTCTGAGGTAGCATGTACAGAGTGAGGAACAATCAGTGCAATCAGTCAAAATTATATTCTAAATCTGATTGCATCATACGCCCAGAAATAAAGAACACTTGAATTCTTGAAAAAAATAGTCATTCTGATTAAAATGTCTTTTTTTTTCTTCACACTACCTGACTAATCTTTAATTGATTCAAAAGCAGTTAAAAGCAGGCTTAGTCTTCCTTTTCTTTCCACTGTACAAGGGATCCTTTCAATTAAAAGTATTCAGCTTTCTTATCTCATTTTTTTTACACTAGATGTTTTTTCTATATTATCTTTATATTGGTGGAGAACTATTATTTTTTCCTTTTATGAAAATTTTAAAATCTTTATCCTTTACTAGTAGATGCAAAAAATGCATTTCATCAAGGCAACATTATTCATGCTGATTCGTCTATGCTAGTCAGTTTTGAGGCAGAGGCATTTACTGATGGCAATGCTGTAAAAAAAAGGTCTTTTGGGGACAGAAGGCAAATCTCCCATTTTATTGCATTGGTTCAGATGCCAAACATTCCCAAGAACACTAACAATACAGACCAGTGATATCTTTCAAAAGCTACACTTTGTATATATTTTTTGATCCAGAAATATATTCCAGAAGCATAATCCCTGTTCATAAATAGGTGGAATGCATTCTGGATACTTAATGAAATTGATGTTCCTAATTCACTGTGAGCAGAAATGTGCTGTATGTATTAAATCTCATTCCTTGACTGACACTATCTGCTTTTCAAACAGTTCAGGTATATTCTTAGTGACTTCCACTCTCTGTTTGGCAAACATTGTTCCATGAGGCATCACTGCTGAAAAAAAATAACTCAAAAATTGATTTGAATTCTTAAATAACTGTCAGTGTCTTCTTGGCCACCTGGGCACGCCCTGGCTCATGTTCAGCTGCTGTCACTAGCAACCCCGGGTCCTTTCCAGCCACTCTGTCCCACCCTATGGCATTGCCTGGGATTGTTGTCAGCCAAGGGCAGGACCCAGCACTTGGTTTGTTGAACCTCACACCACTGGCCTCAGCCCATCGATGCAGCCTGTCCAGATCAGTTCTTGTTATTTGTTTGATTTCCATTTGTTTGGTTTTAGGGGTTCTTTTTTTTACTTTGGTTTGTTTTTGTTGTGGTTTTGGGGTGTTTTTTTTGTTTTGCTGGCTTCTTTTTGGTTTTGCATTGGTGGTTTTGGTTTCTGTTTTGTTTTGTGTTTTTGTTGTTTTTGCTTTTTTCCAGAGGTACTGAAAGTTCTGCTTTCCTCATATGGTCATTTTGTAATCAGTACATGACTGAAGACACAAATGTAGCTAGGAGAACAGTGACATGGTTCGTATATAAGCAATCTTCCCCACACATATTCCTATGATACTGCATTTTTTTCACAGCAATGACATTTCTTTCCCCGAAAAAAGTTGTTCAAGGGCATGTATAGAAGAAGCAGTAAAAGGAGAAAAAGAACAATTAAATTCCAACCAGATTAAATGTAACTTGTTTTTGAGTAACTGTTTTCACTATTGTTCCATATCTGCTTGTCAGTAATTAAAAACATGAGGGAATTCCTAATCATTTAATTAATATATTAATATATTACAGAATTGAATACTAACTCTGCTTGTGCAGATGGCCATCTTCACTGTGAACTATTATGCTTTAGTTTAAATGGAAAAATAGAGAATAACTCTACTAGAATATAAATGTCTCTGTAGACACTGAGTAAAGCCGGGTGCTAGGTGCA
>VWZV01013939.1:60598-85601 GCA_013397155.1 Irena cyanogastra | reverse complement strand
TCTGGATAAACATCTGGATAAACATCTGGATAAACGTCAAAGGCGCCGGGGCAGGTCCGTGTCCACCTCGGGTGGGGCTTTAGGCAAAGCTGCTTTAAAGCACCTCGGCTTAGCACCTACCTGCATGAGAGCAGCGCCTCCGCAGCCAGGCTGAGCCGGCCCCAGCCGCGGGGACATCGCCCCGGGTGTCACCGTGGGTGCCACCACAGCCCCGGCTCTCCCAGCCACAGGGCGACCACGTCCCAGAGAGCATCAAGCACCCCACACCGGGATAACAGCGAGCTGAAATCTCCTCCTGAGCCCGGGTTTAATTAACGGAGAGCGCCACATGCCCCCAGCCCTCGCAGCTGGAGGAGGACAGGGGACAATGGGGACACGGAGCCGAGCTCTCAGGCAGCATTTGGCATTCCCAAACTGGCCAGGATCCCAGAGAGGAGCTGCCACCTCCAAAGGGAGGGGAAAAGCTCATTTGCCTCAGGTGAGGGCAGAGCCGCTCCCCAGCTCCTCCACAGCCGCTGCCAGGCAAGAGGAGCTTTGAGGTCGCATTCCAAGCCGGACCATTCCAGGATTCCGGCTGGCCTGGGGAGGGGGAGATTTGTTTTACTGCCTCCAGCACCAGAGACACCAGGCAACGTCGGAGTGCTGAAGGGTTGTGAAACTTTTCCTTCATGTTTGACTCGCGATCAAAGAAGGAAGAGCAGTCACATTCCCGGGCTCCGGGTTTGCTTTCGCCCTTGTGAGGAAAGTTCCAGAAAAGCCAGTGCTTTATCACCTCCTGGTTAACATTTCCAGACTCCAGTTGCTCGTGGTGGCCGTGAGGAGTGAGAGATTCCTGCCTCCATCCCACCCATCCCCGCATCCCACTGATCCCTGCATCCTTCACCCCACAGCATTCCCGAGCTCCCAGCCCTTGGATCTGCCTCTCCCTGAGCTCGTGGCTCTATCTGAGCGATGCCCAGCACACGTGGGGAGGTCACACCCGGCTCAGGGGGTGCTGGCGTCTCTCTGTCCCCTCCACAGCAGCTCAGCCAGGGCTGCTGGGCTCTCCCTGCAAAACTTCTCCCCCTGGCACAAATCAGCTTCCAGAGAGCCGCTTCCAGCAGCTCCTCCGGGAACACAGCCGGGGTTTTGCAGCCCCAACCCGTGCTGGACACCTGGACAGAGCCCTGACCTCCCCGTCCTGCTCCTGACCCCAGGAATTGCTGGCGGGAGCGAGGACTCGGGATCTGGGAAGAGAAAATCGGGAGAGTGTGAAAGGGGTTTTGTCAGCTGCTCTTGGAGTTTCCTATTGAAACTGAAAATGGAGTGAGAGAACAGGCCCTGAGTGTATTTTGGCAATTTTTTGGTGAAGTAAAACAAAGCTGTCAGAAAGATCTGAACTTCTATGGAGAAGCAGAGTTCACCTGCAGGCCTCACTCTGCTCATTCCCCGAGCGATTCCTGAAAAAAACCAAAGAAAACAAAACCACGGAAATTGAAATAAATGATCCCCAGAATCGCGGGGATGGAGTTTTAAGAAAGCTCACAGAGGAAAAGGACGCAAAATTCCTCGCTGCAGAGGGATAAAGCAATTTGGAACTAATGGAGATTAGGAAGAACCTCTCCCACAGGACTGGTTATCCCGAAAATTAATGGAATCAGTGGTGTCACAGCCCTCAGCCACGGGGTCCTGAGTCATTGCCTTAAGTGCTACGAGGGCACGAGCAGCCTGTCCTGGAGCAGCTGGGGCTGGGCACTCCTGGAGATTGCACAGGGACAGATGGATCCTGTCACCCCGCTGTTCTGGTCCAGAAATCCAGGTATCCTGACAGGCACGCCTTCCTCAGAGATCCCTGCTTTTTTAATATTAAACCTCAATTTTTTGATAAAACTTAAAAAAAAAATTTAATAAATTTAATAAAACTTTTAAATAAATTTTTAATTTTTTCTTTTTAAACCTCGCAATTTTTAGCCAACTTTTATGACACCGAGGAAACAATTATCCAGTGGGTTTGTTGTTATTTATTATTGGAGCTCTGGCTGTGCTTATTGCTCCACAGCAGCAGCTTTGCTGTGAGGGTTGATATTAATAAATAACAGTCAGGAATTAACAATAATTCCTTAATTATGGATGTGATCTCCATTCCTGCCTATCCCTGCCTAACATCAGTCCTGAGCTGAGGAGCTCTTGTGTGCTGAAGGAAATTGCTGCCAAGCTCCCCAGGGGCATGGAAGTGTTTGAGTCCCCCTGGAAATGCCAACAGCTCCAAGGCTTCAGCCTCAGAGCCCAAACCAATTTTGGGAATGCTGGATTTGGGAATACAACAGCATTTCCTCAGGATTTCACCTCGAGATCCTTCCTTCTCTACCCCAGGACCTCAAAACCATTTAAAATAAAAGTGGTGAAGAGAAGGGGTTGTTGCTGCTGCTTCTCAAAGGGGCTCAGAGGCAAAGGGACACGAGGGGACCCCACAAGGCCCCATTAAATTTTGCTGGAAGCGCTGAAATCCCAGTGCCTGCCCCCGATTCCCATCCCAGCGACCTCCAGGAGCATGCAGGAGCTCTCCCAGCAAACGGAAAGGGGCAGGCTGTGACAGACTGAGCAGCAGAGCTCCCTGCACGGATTTCCCACAGACTGCAGCGGGGCCGTACAATGGGAGCCGATAAATATCCCAGCGGGAAAGGCACAGCCCCTCATCTCCCACTTGTGCCACGGGGATAAATCTGAAAAAGCCCTTTTCCCTCGCAGGGGGATAAATCTGAAAAAGCCCTTTTCCCTCGCAGGGGGATAAATAAATCCTTCAGGCCCAATCCTCTGGTGGGAAGCAGAGATGGAGCAGCAAACCCCGTGACCCTGCCCGGAGTCAACAAGTGGTCAGGCAGAGGTCGAGGGGCCCAAACGGGGCCACAAAGGGCATTTAGTGCCAGGCTTAGCCAGGCAGCACCCCAAAGGTGCAGCAGGGCTCCGGCTCCAGGCCCCGGCTGGTTCTTCCCCCAGCCAGCAGCAATTATCATAATCAAGCAGTTGACTCCAATTACGCCTTCCTCTCCTGGCAGCCAGGGGATGGACACAGCCCAGGGAAAGTTCGCAGCCCTGTCGCCTTTGCATATCTTAATCTAAAATGACAGGGTGTGACACGGGGGGCCGGTGACCCTGCCAGCCTTCAGCTGTTCGTGTGGCAACAATTTCCAGCCCCAAATTACTCCCAGGCAGGGCTTGATTGGAGGTTCAAGGCAGCAGGAGAGAGAAGCCATTTAGGGGACTGAAACATTCTTCACAGCCCTATTTAAATACAATTTACATTCCAGGCTCTGCTGTTGGTGCATTGTTAATTGCACCTTGTACCTCGGTTTATTTTGTAGTTGGAGGGGGTTTTGCTTTGCTGTTGTTTTTCAAAGGCCTCCTTTGCCTGCTTTTTTTTTTTCCTCTTTTCCTAAGGGGCTGTTCTCAGAATACAGTTCCAGTTCCTGGAAGGGAAAATAGATTAGTGGATTTAAAGGCCAGAAGGGACAAACAGATCATCCCGGTGACCTCCTGCAGAAGACAGGCCGGGACATTTTGCTCAGTAATTCCTTTGTCTCCGTTTGTCCAGACTTAACCCAGTCCCCTGCAGTGACCAGAGCAGCCCTTGCAGAAAGGCTGGCTCCATCCACAGCCACGGAATCACGGCGATCCCCAGCTCCTGGGGCCGGGCAGCGTCACCTGGAGCGGTCACCGGGGACATCTGGACACTCCTGGGCTGCAGGGACAGCAGGGACAGCCGGGTGTGGTGGTGGCATCTCAGAGCTTCAGATGAAATCAGGTCCCTGCTGTGCTTGGTGACCTGGAGAGAGGACAGAGCCAGCCAGGAGTGTCACCAGCACCAAGGGACGAGGCAGGCAGGACAAAGCCAGCTGTGGGGCCCAGAGCAGCCTCGTTTCCCAGCATTTCTTTAGCACTGCTGTGTTTGCTGCCTCACCTGGGGTTAATTCAACCCAAGTGTGGACAGAAAATCCTACACTGCTGGATTTTGGGTGTGTGGGCATTTCTCTCTTCTCAGAACTGATCAGAGGTTGAATTCTAACCTGGCCCTAACAAGGCAAAAAGCCTTCCAGAATCCCTTTTCCTCAGCCGTGCAGAAAGGGTGACTGGAGAGATGGAAAATGGATTTTGAGTTTCCCAGCATGGGTGGAATTTCAAACCTCAGCTCTGCTTGCAAAAAAAACCAACCAAAAAACCAAACAAAACATCTGTTGGGGAGCAGAGGGGTGAAACACTGCAGAACTTCCCACTCCTCTCTTTTTCACCCTGTTCTGCTCTTGGGTTGGAAAAGCCAAAGTGCTCAGGATCATTTGTGACTGTGGGATTCCCACCAGGCTAAAATCCAACTTTGATCCTGGCAGCTGGAGCTGGGATCCAGGAATTCTTGCTTTAGGAATGCCCTGAGAGGTTCAAATGCAGTTTGACAAGTGGGATTGTTCAATCTGGAGAAGAGAAGCTTCTGACTGTGGCATTCCAGTGCCTGAGGGAGCCAACAGGTGAGATGGAGAGGGAATTCTGACAAGGGCCGGGAGGGACAGGGCACAGGGAATGGCTTCAGACTGCCAGAGGGCAGGGATGGATGGGATATGGGGAAGAAATCCTTCCCTGTGAGGGTGAAGAGGCCCTGGCACAGGTGCCCGGAGAAGCCGTGGCTGCCCCTGGATCCCTGGAGTGTCCAAGGCTGGGCTGGATGAGGATTGGAAAAACCTGGGACAGCGGCAGGGACATGGAATGAGATGGACTTTAAGGTCTCTTCCAACCCAAACCATTCTGTGATTCTCTGAGTGCCAAGCAGAGGAAGGCAGAAACCTTTCCCCATGGAACTCCTGCCCCCCAGGCCAGCTCTGGTTCTGCCCCAGCAGCACTGCCAGGCCGGAGCTCTTCTGCCATTCTTTTCTTTGAGCCCCATCTGCTGGAGTCCCACGATTTCGTGACACGTGTGATCTTCCCCTCATGTGTTCCTATTTCCAAAGCCCCCTCTGAGCCTTCGCAGCCAGGGGCAGAAGCCACAAACCCCAAGAAATGAAGTAAAACGACCGAACTGAGGAATTTCAGGACAGCCCCGTGATTCCACAGCTTCTGAGTGTCGGTGGCTGGGACCCTCCTGGGCTCCTCCTGGTCCCTCCTGGTTCTCATTTCCATGGATTGGCTCTGGCCCCGCCGGGAGCTGCTGTGACATTAAAAGGTGTGGGTGTAAATGACAGCTAAGCTGGCCTGACCCCAGCCAGCCTCCTCCTGATTTACTCCAGCTCTGGGGAGGTCTGGCTCAGACACCAGCCCGGCAAAACTTGACGGAGAGACAGACAAATGTACTCCCCAACCTGCTGCTGCTGCAGAGGCCCCGCAGCCAATTATCCCAGCGATCTCACTGCTCCCTGCCTTCTCCTCTCTCCCCTTTTTCCCACCACGTGCCCGCTCCCAGCACACGCACGTCCTCCTGCAAAGGGGGGAAGAAAAGCAGCGCCGTGGAGGAATGCGGAGGCTTTGGGAGCCCCCTGAGAGCAGGTAGATCCATCTGAGCAGCGCCTGCCCCCTCCGAGGCGGGAGGAGATCGGTTTACATAAGTGCTTTGCCATATGAAGGAATAATTCAGCGGTATTAATAGAGGTTAAAGTTTCCCAGGAATCCCAAACAGGCCCCGCAGACACAGGTGGGTTCTTTCACTCGCAGGGATGGGGAGGAGGAACGCGGCTCCAGTGGGGCCGGGGGTGCCCACGGGTGGGTCGCTGCCAGAGGGGTGAGCCAAGGGCTGTGGGAGTGACAGCAGAGGCTGCCCGTGGTTGTTGGGGGGACAGGAATGGCCAGGCAGGGTGCTGGGTGCTCACAGAATCGTGGGATGGGTTGGTTGGAAGGGAGCTGGGTTGTCCCATTCCATGCCCTGTCACCTTCCACTGTCCCAGGCTGCTCCAAGCCCTGGCCTTGGGCGCTTCCAGGGATCCAGGGGCAGCCACAGCTGCTCTGGGAAATTTGTTCCATGGCCTCACCACCCTCCCAGGGAGGAATTTCTTCCTTATGGCTGATCCAAACCTGCTCTGCTTCTTATCTGGGAGGGAAGAGCCACGTTCCAGGTCAGACCTGGGACCAGGAAGGGACCTGGGTAGGACACTGGCAGCACACCCAGGTGGGGACACACGTGGGACAAGGCTCATGATGTGTCCCACTGATCCCAGAACCTCCGAGGCTGGAAAAGCTCCCAAGGCCATCCAGCCCAAGCTGTGCCCAGTCCCTACTTCATCACCAGCCCAGAGCACTGAGTGTGGCATTCTGTCCTTCCTTGGACACCTCCAGGGACGGGGACTCCAAACCTCCCTGGGCAGCCCCTGCCATTACCTGCCCACCCTTTCCACGAGGAAATTGTGAATTTATCCCAGGTGGAGCCCGTCCCAATCGAGATCAGCCATGTGTGGAGTGCTGGAAATTTGCTTTTCCCGAGCTCAGGTGCCCCAGCCCAACCTGAAACCAGCTCCTGCCCTGGCACAAAGCCCCAGCTGGTGCCCAGCCATGCTCCAGCTCCTGGAGAGGTCCTAAGAGGATAAACCAGCATGGAGCACAGAGAGGGGGGTACAAGAAGAGCCTGGCGAGCCCAAATCCCCCTTTGTTTGGATTAGGATCCAGGATGATGTTGCTGATTCTCCAGCAGGGAGCTTTTCACAGCCCAGCAGGTTTTGCACCACCCCAAAATCGATCATCCCTCAGATCCCCAGTGGTGACAGGGCTTTCACCCTGTAAACACACACAGCACCAAGCTCCAGCCCACCCTACCTGGACTGTGGTGCCTTGCAAGGATTTGGGATTTGGCCCAGAGCCTTGGGATCACAGCCCTGCCCGGAACATGTGGCGGCTGCTCTGCCCCAAAAGGGACTAACAAAGAAATAAGAATATTTGTTGATTTTTTTTTTCCACTGCAAAGCAGTTAAACCTCCTAAGACACTTTTTCCAGACATCTAAATCCTTTCAAAATATTCTCTAGACTGCGTAAAACTTACATTTTCCCTGGGTTCTCCTGTGAGTTATTAAAAAGCTGAAGTCCCTACCTTAAGGGCTTAGAGCTTGGTCATGAGCAGAAAGCCAACAACGTGGAGTGGCACCTCCTTGTGCATTCAGAAACACAGCCCAGACTTGGTGGGGAGGAGCTGGGGATGCAGAGATCGGCCCAGCTTGGGGATTTTTGGGGTATCCAGGCCGAGGCAGAGGGAGGGATGAGTGTTTGGGATCACTGATGCATACCCTGGATGGGCACGGCAACATTTGAAAATTGTTAGCGCGTCCTCAGTGTTTGCTCCTTTCTCAACAGACACTTGGCAAAGTTGGATTTTAATGGAGTTTGGTTCGGTTTCTACCAAAATCAAAGTTTTATTCCTAGGAGCTCTTGATACGCAGGCCAGAAGAAAGGTTTTGGATGCTGTTGTCCATCTGTCCGTCCGTCCATCCATCCATCCATCCATCCATCCATCCATCCATCCATCCATCCCCAGAGTACTGTAGTGACAGGACAAGGGGAATGACTGGCAAACAAAAAAAGGGAAATTTAAATATCCGGATCAAACCTGGAGGGTGGGCAGGCCCTGGCACAGGTTGCTTATCCACAGGGGCTGCCCCTGGATCCCTGGAAGTGCCCAAGGCCAGGCTGGAAGCGGCGTGGAGCAACCTGGGATGGTGGAATATTTCAGGGGCTGGGACTGGAAGAACATTCAGGGCTCCTCAAACCCAAACCCTTCTGTGATTCCATCCCAGCCCAACACGGAGGGGCTCCAGACACAGCCAGTGCAGGGTGGATTTTTCCATCGCTGCTTTCCCAGCCCAGACCTCTGCTCCAACAGGGCTGCAATCAAAGGGAGCTAAAACCCTCCCTGCCTGCCTCGAACATCAGTTTGTCTGGGCCGTGAACTCTGCAGCTCCCGCGAAGTGCTCGGCTCTCACTTTTTCCCTCTTTTTTCCCCCTTTTTTAAAAGCTTTTCCCTCTCCCTCCCTGCTCTTCCTCCCCGCAGCCTCCCAGAAGCGCCGGCGTGTTTTTAACCCAGGCATGAAACAATCCCAGAGCCGCAGATTGTGATGTTTCAGATAACATACGGAGAATGTAAATCCTGTCAGCAAGTGCAACAGCCGTAAAAGGCTAAAATGGATTCCTGCGGATTAGAAATAAAGCACAGAAAGGGCCCTGTTCTCTCACTTTCCTCATCCCACAACCTTCTCCACCCTCCTCTCCTCGCTCCCCTTAAAAAAAAAATCTCCTGGAAATACAAGGGGCAGGTTTTTATTTTATTAAAATTATTTTTTAGTATTTTTTCTTTTTTTTTTTCATCAACTTAAAAGAAAAATAAAATACGTTCCAGGAAAAGGACTGCTGCTAAGAAAACTCAAACCAGAAAATGCTTAAAGATGTTTTAATGACTTAAACACAGGGCCGGGATTGTGCCTAAAAGTTTCCACATTTAAAAATGAAAGAAAAAAAAAAAAAAGAGAAAGGAAAAAAAGGGGGAAAATTCAATATGAAACGTCCCCCAGCACAAGTGCTGCTGCTGGATTTCTTGCCGGATTTCTCTCCCAAACCATCGGATTTAAGCCGGGGGTTGTTAAACGAGCTCCGTTTAAGCAAAGTTTACGCTTCTGTTCCAAACCAAAAAAAAAAAAAAACACCTCCTAAAAATAATGAAGGCCACGTGAGCGGGGTCCGAGAGGCTGTTAACAAGCAGCTGACAAATTTCTGCTGGAGGAATTAGCCCCTCATTTAAGAGGAGATTAGCAGAAATCTTCCTGCTCATTACGGAGCCGCGCTCGCTGCGCCGGGGCCGCTCCGAGAGCCCCGGGCCGGGCTAGGCTGGGCTCAAAGCCCCAGGCCAGCCCGAGGGGTCCCCGCTGAAGCCAGCCCATGTAATTTGTCACGACTGTGTCGTGGAGGGCCCCGAGAGCCGATCCGGCGTGAAGGGCTCGCTCGGAGCCTTTGAGGTCACGGTCCCGGGCTGGGCTGGGCTGGGGCTGCCGGAGCCGGGCGCGCTCGGAGCGGCTGCGGGGAGAGCCTGGGCTCCCGTGGGGGTGAGCGGGGAGAGAGAAACTGGGCTCAGACAGCCCCGAGAGAGAGAGAGGAACCTGGCTCTAACTGCCCCAAAAGGGAGAAAGAAAACCTGCTGAAACAGCCCCGAGAGAGAGAGAGAAAACCAGCTGAAACAGCCCCGAGAGAGAGAGAGGAACCTGGCTAAAACTGCCCCAAAAGGGAGAGAGAAAACCTGGCTAAAACAGCCCCGAGAGGGAGAGAGGAACCTGGCTGAAACACCCCCGAGAGACAGAGAGAGAAAACCTGCTGAAAGAGCCCCGAGAGGGAGAGACAAAACCTGCTAAAACATCCCTGAGAGGGAGAGAGGAACCTGGCTAAAACTGCCCCGAGAGGGAGTGACAAAACCTGCTAAAACATCCCCAAGAGGGAGAGAGGAACCTGGCTAAAACTGCCCCAAAAGGGAGAGAGAAAACCTGTTCAAACAGCCTCAAAAGGCAGAGAGGAATCTGGCTCAAACAGCCCCAAAAGGGAGAGACAAATCCAGGTCAAACGGCCCCAAAAGGCAGAGAGAAACCCAGCTCAAACAACCCCGAGACATCCACGGGCAGCTCCATCATCTGAGTGGCACAGCCTTGGCACGGCTCTGTCCCAGGGAGCAGCACCTGGAGTGTCCTGGGCAGAACGAAACCCCAAATCCTTTGACAAAAAAATCAAACAGGCCGAGCTTTTGCCTGTGGGTGTCCCCTGATACTGATGGGAAGGTGGACACACAGAGGTACCCACAGGCAGAGCTGCTCCCAAACCCCCCAGTGCCTGGGGGTGTGGGATAGGGAAGTTTGCAGTGTTCCAGAGCAAAAACATCACCTGGGTGAACTCAAAAAGGTCCCCGTGTCCTGTCTGGAGCCACACGTCCCACCCTGCTCCCATATCCCTCTACCACAGCAGCCCTGAAATCAAACCAAGGCTCTTCCACAGCTTTGAGAGAAGGAAATCCTCTCCTGCAAGGGTCCTTGGTGAAAATAAACCAGTGTGGGACAGGGGATCCACCAGAGCACCACTCTCCACCCCTTGGCACAGCAGGAAGGACCTGCTGAGGCTCCAACCCAAAACAGCTCAGCAGCTGCTCTGCCACCTTCTCCCCTTCTTCATCCAAAAACCTCATTTCTCTTTATTGGGGAGGGCTGGGTGGTTGTTGGGGTTTTATTATTACCATTAATATTATTATTGTTATTATCGAGAACGTGCAATCGTGTTTCAAAGCCCAGATTTCCATCCAAAAGAGTAGGAGGCCGTAGTCAGACTTCCCAGACCACAAAGACGCACGGCCCCGTGGCTTTTCCAGCCAGAGTTTCCATTGTATTCTTCCCAGATGAACTTTTAAAATGTGTGTGTGTTATGTGTCAGCGTGTGCACAAACGTACGTGGTTTTACCTCTCTTAAAAATAATAAAAAAAGACTTTTAAAAAAAATGAGTGAGCAAGCGAGGCTTTCGGGAGGTTAATCACTGACCTGCTGCCAAGTTGGATATGTGCATGGAAGGGGGGAGTCGAGGGTTTTAATCCCGGTTTTTGATAAATAGAAGACATTCTAGTCATAATAAAACGTGTTTTACACTTGAGGGGGAGAATAGGGGAGAGAAAAAAGGAAAGTTTTGGCCAGGCACTGCGAGCTCCTGAGCCCAAACAATGAGGTTCAGAAACATAACTGTAACGCATTAGTAAATTGACAATGAAATTGCAGTTACTTCACTGGCTCTTTATTAAATAAACACAGCCTGAAAGGGACCTGTCTGCCCCGGAGGTATTTGCAGAGGGTTCACGTTACAAACCCAACAGCGGCACCGCTCCCCCCCAGAGCAAACACATTCCAGCCGGACCCTGCGAGGTGGGGCCGGCCTGGCTTTTCCCCCTGTCCCTTTTTCCAGGAGATCCCGGCTTTTGCAGCCTCTGGAAGTTTCACCCCTCAGGGCTGGGTGGGAGAAGAGGGGGTGGGAATGGGACATTGGTGGAGCAGCTCCCTCCCACACCCTGGCCCTGTCCCTGCCCTGCTCCTACACCCTTGGAGAGCTCTGAATCTCCTTCCCATCCCGCCCCCAGCTCCTGCTGGCAGTTCTGCAGTTCCCCGACCCTTCCCACTGAATCCCAACAACAAAAATTCCCCCACCCCGTTCAACCAGGTGCCATGGACCTCATTGCAGCTCCAGCCCCGAGCAGTGACCACCAGCACTTCCCACTCAGCAGCTGCACAAAAGGGACTTCCAACATCATCTCCATCCCTGTCCTGCTCCGGATCAATCTCCTCAACATTCCTGACTCTTTGCCAAAGCTTTCCCACAGCCCTCTGACACCACAGCCACGAGTGGCACCGAGATCCCCCATCAGAAACCTCTGGAGAAACAGCTGGAGCTCCCAGGCAAGGTGAAGCCACCTTACAAACCCTTCACCTGCAGCTGTGCCCGACTATTCCAGCCAAATCCCAGCCCCATTCCGGCAGGGAAGCCGGGGTAATCCATCCCCACACGCACACACGCACACGCCGGAGACAAAAGGAACGCCGGCGTGTTCAGCACCTTGCGAGGCCTTGAACGGCTGCCAAGGGCCTTTGGAGAGGGGCCAAGGCCGTCCATGAGATGTGAGGGATCGGGATTCTCAGCAGCCCATGGGGTCTGGAGCAGGCTGTGCTACTGTTGGAGCCTGGTCACGACACGCTCGCCCTTGTTCGAGATGTACCGCCTGCGGAGGCAGCTTTTCCCCGGCAGGGATTCTATCCTGTCTGCCAGGAGCAGGGAAAAGCCTCGGCTCCTCTCTCCTCCAGCACCAGAGCTCCAAGAAGCAGTGGGTTAAGTGTTTTCCTGCTCTGCTGTCGTCGAGGGCTTTGTGGGAAAACATCAGACTCCCTCAAAGGTAAAACACAGAGACGGGAGGAATCCTGTGGAGCAGAGAATTTACCTGTCACTGATTCCATCCAACCAGTCTCCACCTGGACTTCAAATTTCCCCAGCTCAAGGCTCATATTTCCAAACCTTCATACAGACATCTGAGGTGGTGGGAAAACAAACCAAAATTCCCTTTTTTGGGGTAATTTCTTCAACATCTTCTCCACAAACTTGGAACAAGGGCGAGGGCATCCAGCTCCCACTGAGGAGCCCCCGGGCCTGTTCCTGCAGGGAGCACCCAGAGCCAAGGGCATGAAGAGGAAGCAGAGACACTGATGGGAATTTCAGTGACACGGGAGATGCAATTGGCATGTTTTGGTTGGTTTTGTGTGCTATGGAAAGCAGGGGGTGAAAGCTCAGGGCAATAACGTGAGGTGGCTTTACACAACTCTGTGTCAAAGACAGGGCTGGGGATCTCTGCACCTAAACATGGGTGTAGGGACCACTGGAGGGTGATTATCTGGGTTCCTCCTCTTTGTCCATCCGCTCAGGTGTCTGACTGCTTTAAAATCCATCAGGATTGAGCTCCCACCAAGCGTTTCCTTTGCCATCCTGTTTTTCCACGTGAGCCAACGGTGGTGTCGGCACATCGAGCCTTTGGAAGGGCTTAGCGAGGGGGGAGGCAGCAAATTCTCAGGGATTTGGGGATCTTTAAACAAGGCTGGATGTCCTTCCCTGGGAGACGATGCTCCAGCTCTGCCAGGGAGTGCCTGGAGTGTGCAGAAGGGGGGAATGGGCAGGGGTGAGCCCAGCTGCTCCAGGGGATTCCGTCTGGCTGAGCATGGAATCACAGACACGGCCCCTTCCCTGCCAAAAGCAGCTTTAATTTGGTGAGTGAGTGCAAAGGAGAGCTTTCCACAGAGTTCTTTCATTCCTATAGACTGCTGGAGTTTCAGACTTTTTTTTTCCCTCCCAACTTGGTGCAGCCTCCTCCCTGTGACAATTCCATGCTGGGATGGTTTTGTCTGTGAGTTCCCTTTTGCAGCCCCCTCTTTAAGGGGGTTCTGACCTTTTCCTACCTGGGACAGGGCTGAGTTTCCTAATCCCACATCCACTGTGGATTTGCCCTTTGTGGGCAAGGCATGAGGGAAAGAAACTGCGAGACAAAATTTACAGGGAGTGAAACTCGCGGAGTTTCTATCTTTTCCCCGTCCAGGTGGTTCTAAGCATTCTCTCCCCTCGCAGTGGAAATCAAATCCCCTTGATTTCAGAATGCTCCCAGCTTCCCCTGCCCCATTTTCCAAGCCTTCCCTTGCCATCTGGGAAAGAGGGCTCGAAGCCACCCTGCAATGAAACCTTACCCTGCCTCTTTTTCCAGCCTGTCTGACAGAACAAGTCAGCTGTGGGCCTCAGCACCAGCTTTAAACAACCCCCCAGTCCAGCAGGTCAGGCCATTTTAGCATCTGTACCTTTTATTTGTAGCAGACTGTTAATAATTAAGTGATGCCTTTCATACAGACATTTACAATAATTTAACCTTGCCCTTGCTGTGTAATTTATTCTTCGCAGAAGCCAATAAAAATAAAGGCCCCATATTTCGTCCCCCTCGCTCATTCTCTGTCCGTATATATAAATATATACACACACACACAGCCAGGAGAGTGGAATAGCTTTCACATATTGTTCCATAGGTATCATTAGGGTACCAGAGCCAAGTGTCTCAGTTCATATGACTCTTTATAGGTGCCTTATAATCCACATAAAATTGAGTTTATGTTTCCTTTCCATCTGCTGATTCTAAAACAAGATGAGGAAGGGTTTTCTCACTCTTTTTCTGTGGATTTTTTTCCCCCCTTCTTCATTCCAGTCCTCACTGCACCAAACTCAAAATTTGAAGAGGAACCAACAATCTCCAAACTGGGCATCCTTTATTATCCATCTTTGGTGATGTCTTATCTCTGACCGTGATAAGCATTACAGGCTCCACAAAAAAGGCTGGAGCAAAGACAAATATCAAACCTCCTGCCCAGGGAGGAAAACTCTTCCTAGGTTTGCCATGGAGTCATTTTTCCTGTTTCTACATCCACAGAACAGAACCCGGCAGGTAGATGGAATAGGAGCAAGGGAAGGGACTAAAACCCGAGATTTATTTCTTCTCCAAAAAAAAACAAAAAGAGAGGAAAACAAAGCACAGGACAGGGGAAAAAAAGAGCCAGAGCTCAAAGTATTGGCTGCACTTCCACAGCGAGTCCTAAAGAGGCAACACAGAGAAACAAAAGAAAAATATTTTCCCCTAAAGAAACATTCGTAAAAACACATTTATTAAAGCCCCAAAAATTCCATAACACTTCAGAGCCCCGGTGCTCTGGAGAGAGCTGGGCTGAGCACGGGGCCTGCCCTGCAGGGCCTCCCAGTCTGCCCAGTCCAACCCAGCCAGGGCCACCAGCACAGCACGGCTTGGCCTGATCCCTGTGGCAGAGGGCCTGGAACCTCAGCTGGGCTGTTCTGCGCTCCCAAAAATCCCCTTTAATGCCCTGCCTGCGCTCTGAGCTGCTCCTAAATCCTCTGCTTTAGTTATTCCACCTTTTCCAGGGGAGCCGTGCCATGGGACAGATTGGGTGGGACTTGGAGCGAGCTGGGACAGCGGAAGGAGTCCCTGTCCACGGCAGGGCTGGGATGAGGTGGGATTTAATGTCTCTTCCAGCCCAAACAAGGCTGGGATTCCCTGTTGGAGAGGCCTGGAACCTCTGGGGCACACTGGGGACCTGTTTTCCCTGGTAACCCTGCAAAAATTTCCCATTCCATCCCAGGCACAACTTTTTTTTTTTTCCCCCCGGATCCTCTGGAGCAGCAGCTCCATGAAACCCCCTCCCGTTGTTCCCGTGGCCGTTTTCCAGCAGGAGGACAGGGAAGGACAGCCCAGATCCCGGCAGGGGAACAGCTCGTGGCTGCTCCCTGGTCCCCGTGAGGTGATGGAAAACTTTCCCCGGCATCAGGTGTGAGCGTGAGCCGCTGCAGTCCCACCCCGAGCAAGTGTTATAAACACACAGGCACAATCTAAATATTTATGGCACGTGAAATCTCCCGTCTGCCGAGAGCCCAGGAGGGAGGGAGGGAGGGGGAGTTAAGAGGTGATTATTGTGAGGGGGCTGTAAACCCAAAATGTGGCCTCGAGCCGCGTCCAGTGCCCTGGAATTGTCGCTGCAGCGGGACCAGGCGTCAGCTCAGCTCCCTGACGAGGATCTGAGGGGTTTGTCCCTGCTGGGCCAAGCCACGGCCTGGCTTCCATGGGGAAACAGCAGATGGAAAACACGGCCCTGGCTTCTTGGGCTCCTTTTCCTCTCTAGCACCTCCTGAGAGAGCGCCTGCTCCAGCTCGTAAAACCTTCCTGGGGCTGGGAGGGAGGAGCAGAGCACGCCGGGCAATTATTTCCCTGGCCTGGAGAAAAATTATGATAGAATTTGTTTTCTTATTCGTGCTATTTTTGCTCGGATCTCTGGGGGTTTTGTTAAAGGTTGAAATAAAATTTTCAAAAAAAAAAAATAAAAACCCAATGAAAACACAAGACAACAGAAGGAGAGAGGCAGGCTGGGGAGTTCCATGTGTTTCTGGAACAATTGCCCATTGATCCAGCCTGGAAAGTGCTGAGTATCTGGAGGTGATAGAACTGTCTTGGCAGCAAGGAGCAGAGCTGCTTTAGGAAAAATGCTCCACTTAGCAAAGTTTGGGGAGCTGGTATTGCCCAAAAAGGCCACACCAACACAAATCCTGCCCACACTGACTCCCTCAGGTCCCCACCACAGCGACCTGCCAAGGTGAATGATGCCCACAGCAATCCTTCCTCCCCTCCTGGGAGCTGCTGCCCCCACAGACGCAGTGATTCCTGTCAGGAGGGGTGACACCACACAGAGCAGTGGGATTTCAGCTCCTGGTGGCTTTGGTTCCTGGCTGGCACAACCCAAGAGAGCAGCAATGGGCACTGGTGCACTGCTCTGCTCTCCAGGGAGCGGGGTCAGCTGAGCCCCCAAAGTCACTTTAACTCAGCACCAGTGATGGAGCAGAAGGCTTTGATGTTTTTTCTGAGTGAGTCCCAGGGCTGAATTCTAAAATCCAGGCAATTTCAGCTCCAGCTGGGAATTTATACAGAGTTTCACCTTGATTTGTGTAGGTGGTGTGAGACAGGACCAGCAGGACACACGTGGGGTGAGCTCCACCAACCAAGACTTCATTTCTCCAAAACACAGCTTCATTTTTTTCCCCAGCCTTACTCTGCAAAGCCACTCTCAACTTCAGGGAAGCCTGAAGGCGAGCAAACACAGCAACTTCCACATCCCCTGGAGCCGGGAGCGGGCATGGATGGCTCCGGACAGGCCGCGGAGGCCCAGGCTGGCACAGACAGGGCTTGGCACAGCCAGGGCACGCCAGGCTCAGCACACCTGGAGCACACCAGCCTTGGCACACCTGGGGCACGCCGGGCTTGGCACACCTGGCTGGTTTTGGCATTCCTGGCTCGTGTTTCCACCCACAGGCAGAGCGGCGCCAGCCCCGCGCCCCGGCCGCGGCAGCGACAGGCCCGGCTCTGCCGGCCTGGCCTTCCCCAGCACAGCCCCACCGAGGAATTCTGCTCCCAGGAAGCTGAGAGAGTTTTCTACAGGAAAAAAATAGGAGTCTGCCCTTGGGAAAGGTGACGGGTTTTGTGTTTTAAACAGGCAAAGTTGGGTATCGCCTCCGTTACACGGCCTAACACGTATTCACCCCTGGGGCTCAGGGAGTCGCTTCAGGGATTCTCTGGGGTCAGCAGTGAGGCGAGGGGCAGCTGTGGAATTCTTCCCGTTCCCCATTTCCCTGATCGCTCATTTAAACCTCTCCTAAACCTCAACAAAGCACATTCCTCCAGGAAGAACAGCCCAGCCAAAGGTAAAGCTACTGTGGACGTCCAGAAGCCTCCAGGCTACACCACGTCTGAGCTCAAGCCTCCAAAAAAGCCAAAACCCTCCAGCTCAAACTAATAGACACATCTGCCAACAGCTTCTTTTAATTTTTTGGAACCGCTCTCTAGATTACTTCACTGCCAAGAAAAAGAAGAGATATTTATGATAGCAACTGGAAAACCTTGAAATTCCAAGTCGGATCCTCGGTGGTGTAAACTGAGGCTGCTCCAGTGAGTCAGGGGGCCACTGCCAATTCACACAGGTTGAAGTGGCTCTCTGCTCTTATCTCCTCCAGCACGCAGGGACAATGAAAGGCAGCTCAGGCAGGCACTCCATGAAAATCTGCCACTCTCTGCTCTGAATCCATCCCCTTGGAAAAGAAAGAGAAGGGCAAAAATGCAGGAGTGCAAGCAGACATTTGCTCCGGCCTTGAACTCGCAGCTACAGCTTCAGCAGGAAAAGCAAAAGCTGGAGGGACACAGAACACCTGCTGAGAACATCCAGGAATTTCCTGGAATGTTTTGTTCTATAAACCAGGGAACAATAATGTGGTTTGAGTTTGAAATAGGTTCAAGTGGGTTTAGTTTGTGGGTGTTACAAGCAGGTAAGGCAGGGAGAGGTTTCAGTAGCAAAGGAGCACAAGGGAGCTCTGGAGACAGAACCCCTGAGCAGGTGCCTGGGTTTCTGGAACATTCAGCAGGTGCTGGTGTGCAGCTCAGTGAATCCTGAATTTTCCTGTCTTGAAAAATGTTCTTTCCATCAAAAAAAACCTTTCCTGAGGTGGTTGGGTTCCGAATCAGGGCCTGGTGGGACACGAGGTGGGTGGGGTTGGTCTGTCACTCACCTGGGTTGTGTGTGGGGAGACATCTCTGTGGTTAATCAGGGGTTAAAGAATGAACTTTGTTCTTAGGAATTTTAAAAAAACCAGAATTTGGTCAACAGAAAAAGAAAATACAAACTGAGGTGTGCACCAAACACATACCAGACTAGGGGCTTAACCTGGGAGTAACTTTACTCGTGGTAACAGTTCCCCGTGTGTTAAACTTCACACTGGTGAAGTGATGGAGACTCCTGCAGGGCCCTACAGAGCATTTTAAAAATTATTTTTAAAATTTGAATTTCTTAATGTCTGAAAAAACCCCATAAACCAGTGATGAACTCCTGTCATCCTTTGCACCAGGAACCAGCCCTTTGTTAGATCTGAATTTAATCTCAGGATGGAATTTTACGGCCACGACAGCACCCAGCCCTGAAAAGGGAGTTTATAAAGGACAGGCTGAATTTCTGAATTATTCAGATTGTCCTTTATTAACTGGCAGCACTTCAATCACCCCATTAAAGCCACCAGTCCCTCCCAGTAAAGGATCCTCACTGGCTTCAGAGAGCTTGGGATCAGGCCCAGATTTTCTGTGGATTTCAACTATTTTATATCCTTTCAAGCCTTATTCAGCCAGATATTCTAAATATCTGCCGTTTCCTAATCTCAAATTCCAAATTTTGCCTGGGTGTAGCTGTTGTGCCAACTGGTACTGGGTGAGCTCCTTGAAGAGGCTCCTCCTTGAATTTGAGATGGGATTTTCCTCTGATTTTGGTGACACCTTGATTCCCTTTAAAGCGCTCATCCCCTTTTGTTCCAGCCCACAGTGACATTGCAGTGTGGAGATTTTAATTGTGGGGATTAAAAAAAAAAACTTTCCAGTTATTTGGGGTTTCGTTTTCATTTTCTCGGGAAGAAAAGACACGGAAGAAAAAATAATAAAGAGAAAATGAAAGGGTGAAAATGATTGGGTTTCAGGGGAAAATATATTTTTGGCATTGAAATGAGGAAAAGCACCAGGGTTAGGGAAAAATCCTGAACTGAGCTCTGAAACTTTACCTTCCTTTAATTATCCAGTTGACATTTCAGACATTTAGTCTGATTTTTTTTTTTACATCTGCATATTGAAAACACCCTTTTAAAAACACTTTAAAAAAAAAATCAGCTGCTCCCGAGCATTTATTTAGCGAAAAGTAAATCTTATAAAAATTCAATTGCAAAGTAGTTAAGGTATTTGAATTTTATATATATATACATATTTTTTTTTTTTAAAGAAAGAAGAATCCCAAGAAAGAAAGTATTTGATGGCTAATAATCTCATTTCAATATAATAGGACCTTTCTTTTGCAAAGAGCAAGACAGGTTAAAAGATATAATTATGACTTTGCAAACTCTCCCAAGTGCTACGAGATCATCTGACAGTTCTGATCCCGGGCTCAGCTCTCAGAGGGGAAAAGTCTTTGTCTAGTTCGAGAGTTAAAGAGACAGGATCCCTATTCCACCCTCTGCCTACATTGCAATTTAACTGTCAAAAAAATCCAAGCTGCAAAATTGTCTTATTCCAACACAGCGCAAGGAAAGAGAGAGAGGTTTGAGACTGACCTGTCAAACGCGCCCTCTTTAAAAATGTATAATATATTTTAAACATTTTTTTCCAGAGGTACTTAAAGGTTAAAGATGTGCCAAAGAAGGAGGATGGATTTTTTTTCTCCCCCTTTTCGCTAAAGCTTTTTAAATTAATTAAAACCAAAAAAAAAAAAAAAAAAAAAAGGGAGAGGGAGAGGGAGAAAAAAAATTCGAAATTAGGGATCATCAGTGTAAAAAATCCCCTGAAGATCAAAAGGAACACATTAGAATCACATTAATTCTGATTTAAAAAAAAAAAAAAAGAAAAAAGAAAAAAAGAGAATAAATCCCCTCTTTCAATGGGAAGAGAAACTTAGAGGACATTTAAATGGTGTTTCCATTGTCAGGATGTGCAGGAAGGTGGAGCAGAGTGTCAGGGAGAGCCGGAGCCACGGGCAGAGCCGGAGCCTGGTGACACTCCAGGATATTCCTGGGCTTTTTAAAGCTTGGCTTTTCTCGTGTTTCAAAATAGGGAAAGAAGGAGAGGAAAATATTTTTCCCGAGTAACCAAACAAAAGGAGCCATTTCCACGGGGGGGTTTCCAAGGAGCCACAAACAAACAATTCCCAGTCATTTTTTGACCAAATATAGATGGCAAACGGGCAGCTGGATGTGGCCAGAGGCTCGTCCAGGGTGCCACCACCCGGGCACGTGGCCGTGTCCCCACACCCCCCCGTCACTCCACAGGGACACAGGGGCTGGGAGCAAAGCCTGGGAGCTGCAGGAATGCCAGGCTGGGATCTGGGAGCACGGGATTTGGGGGTTTGTGGAATCACAGGATGGGAGGGGTTGGGTTGGGTTGGATTGGGGGACCTTAAAAATCATTTTATGCCACCCCTGCCGTGGGCAGGGACACTTCCACCATCCCAGGTGCTCCAAGTGCCATCCAGCCTGGCCTTGGGCACTGCCAGGGATCCAGGGGCAGCCACAGCTGCTCTGGGCACCCCGTGCCAGGGCCTCACTGTAAAAAAATTCCCTTTATTCATCCTGCTGGAAGTCAGGAGCGAGACCCCCACAGATGGTGAGTCAATTCCCAGGGCACTGCGATTTCCCAGCTGGCAGAAACCAAGTGGGAGCATCTGCAGGTCCATGATCCACCTCCATCCCAGCCCAGCCAACTGGGAACTGGAACTGGCAGCTCTCAGCCCAGCTGAGTATTTGGAGTCTTCATCTGCTGCTTGTCCAAGGAGCCAGGTGGGTTTTCCTCCCTCCTAAACTGGGATCTGCTCCTTCCCAGCCGTGCCTTGATGGATGGATGCACAGCCAGGGCTGGGTGACAGATCTGTGGCTTTGGGACAAAAGGCTTGTGAAATAACAGCCCTCCCTGTCCCACCTGGCATTGGAGGTCGTTCCCATAATGGTTCCCAAACCCACCAGGGAAAACGGGAATCTCATCCAGGCTCTCAGCTGATCCTTCCCACCAAAGGCTGCCAGGGAGGGCACCTGTGTGAAAGTCACAAGCTAAAATCTATTTAGGACTGAGAACCAAAGGACAAAACCTTTTTTGGGGTTTTCCCAAATTATTGAAGATCAAATCATCCCAATCCAGCGGCAGCTGCAGACTTGTGTCACCTGCAGAGGGGCTGCACAGCTGGGCTGATGTTTCAGGCTTTAAAGTGCTTGGAAACAGCCCCTGATTTCCTTGGATTTATACAAACACCAAGGCCACAGGCACACCCAGTAAATCCACCCTGGATGGTATCAGCACAATCCGAGATAACCTGGCACCAGGCTGATAAGGGGCAGGAAAATCAACCCACCCCTGTGCCAAATTCCTGCCTTTCCAGCCCTCCTCATCCTGTGTTTCCAGGTGGGTGGGGAAATCGAGGAGTTCTGCAGCAGCACTGGGAGCCATGGGAGCTTGGGAGCAGGGGGATGCTGTGTGCTTATTTGCAATATTTAATAGATATCAGCCTCTGGTGAGCTGGGGGTGACCAAACTAAAAAAAAAAACAGGGATGGGGAGCTCCTTAAAGCATCCTGGCAAAGGGATTTGTCCCTCGTGCCACACTGGGAAGTGTCACAGCCCTGATTGCCTGGGACCCGCAGGGTGACCGGGCTTTTGAGATTACTCACCAGGAATGAAAGCCAAACTGGACTCCTGCCCCAGGAATGCCGCCAGATTCCTGCTCCAAAAGGAATGACAAACCTTTGGGATGCTGCTCTCTGACTGTGCAGATTCAGGGGTGAGTCTGGGATCAGAGCTCCTCGTTAAATGGCTCCAGTCCTGCTGCCCTCCCATCCAGAGGGGTCTTCCCCGAGGAGCAGGCCCAGAACCCAGCAGCGAGAGCAAGGCGTGCTCCTGGCAGATCATCCCGAGGCAAAGGAGCTCTTCCTTCCATGGATGTCTTCCCAAGAGGACAACAAAGCCTTTCCCATCCTTTCCATCCCAAATTCTCCTCGCTTTGCCTCAGCCTTTCCAGGGATGGGTGGTGATGGAGGTTTCCCTGGTGTAACCAGGAGCAGGATCTGGGTCTCCGTGGAAAAATCCTTGTGCCAAAGCTGAATTCCTGGTGGAGAGCAGCCAGGATTCTGCCCACAGATGAACTCAAGCTCATCTGCTTTGTACAACTTCCTCTCAATCCCACCCATTTTCCAGCTCATCTTGCCTTGTTCGGGATGAGTTTGGAAGGATTTGTCCCTCTCTGTCAGGCTGTGACAGCACCAGGAGGGCTGCAGGTGTTGGAAGGGAATTCCAGCAGTGAAAATCATGGATGTAGCTCCAAGGAGACAGGGCCAGTGGGGAGTGAGACACTGCGAGTGTCACCTGGTGAGAGGACAAAGGTGACAAAGGGGACGCAGTGATTCCAGGAACACCCATCCAAAGGGGAAAGGGAATCAGCAGGAGAAACCCCAAGAAATCGCAGATAAACCCAGGCACGTGTGGAATAATCCTGTTAAAATCATGGAATGGCTGAGCCAAACCATGGGCAGCACCAGCAGCTTTTCCAGGATTTTCTCAGGAGGAGAATTCTGCGGGGGGGTGAGGCTGGTGGTGCCAGTGCCACCCTGTCCTCAGTGTCCCCACCACTGGAACGGGGACAGGCTCTGGCACCGTCCCTGTCCCCAGCCAGGCCCCCCTCGGTGCTCGGCTCTGGCTTGGTTTGATTGATTTTGTAATTGCTCCTTTAATTGAACAGTTTCAGCAACACTACCAGGGAAAGGTTTCAGGGCTGGGAAGGGAGGTGGGAGGGTGTGGGGGTGGAAGGGGAATTGGAGCTGGGGAAAGAGCAAAATGGGTTTTTCCCTGTTTCTCAAGATGAAAACAGAGGGAAGAGGCAGGGAATGAGTTCCCTTCAGCAGGAGCTGAGGAGGAGGAGAGCCGAAAACAATAAATTACAGGAGGAGAAGAAGAAAAATGAGAAGTGGGTTGAAAAGTGTGGCAGGGCCAGGGGGTCCCAGGGACTGCTCAGCCTCCAACTGACATCGGCTTCCTGAGGGCTGGGAGTGCCGGGATGAGGAAAATGGGCCACCGAGAAGGAAAGAGGGCAAGCTGGGAGGGCTGGGAGGGGAAACGAGCAGGACAAGGTGGGAGAAAAGAGCTCAGTAAAACGTGCAGGAGCAACGTGGGGAGGAAGGGAAAGACATCCCTGTGCCAGAGGAGCTGCAGAGAGTGGGGTGGGGAGGGGAACAGGTGAGCTGAGGAAGGGCTGTGCTTCAGGGGGACTTGTGACACGGGAAAAGGACAGTGGGACAGTGGGACAGAGGGCAGGGATATTGGGAAGGAATAGCTCCCTGTGAGGGTGGGCAGGCCTGGAATTCCCAGAGCAGCTGTGGCTGCCCCATCCCTGGCAGTGCCCAAGGCCAGGCTGGACAGGGCTCGGAGCCCCCTGGGACAGTGGAAGGTGTCCCTGCCATGGCAGGGGTGGCACTGGGCGATCTTTAAGGTCCCCCCAGCCCAAACCATTCCATGATTCCGTGATGGATTCCCTGTGTAAACCCACGGCGTGCCCAGCAGTGCCACCACCGGCAGCCCCTGGCTGGGGCCAGCGTGAGCCAGGAGCTGCCTGGGAGCGTGTCAGGAAAAGGACAGGAGAATGCAGACGGGGTCAGGGGGGAAGGTGCACGCAGAGGCCACGGTGCAGCTCCACAGAGAAGCAGCTCAGGTTTCAGGAGAGCCCGGAGCCGGGGCTGCAGGGGGACAGGAGGTGGGCTCTGCATTCCCTGGCAGGCAGCACAAGGCAGGTTTAAAGAATATCCTTCCATTTAGGAATTTGTTTATTATTCTTAACTAAGCGGCTCAGACAGGCAAGCCGGCAGCGCCGCATCCACGCTGGCTCCCCAGGAAGGCAGGGAAGGGAGGGACAGGAAGGCACATTTCCAGACTGGAGGCAAAGGGGTTTGTGCCCTGCTGGGCGAGGGAAGGGGCAGAACGCTTTGCCAGCTATTTAGGGAAAGTGTGGAAGAGCCTCAGCTTTGGGGTGTCAGGGGAGCAGGGCGGGGTCCATGAGTGCCCAAACGGGATCAGAGCTGAGCTGCTGTCCCAAAACCCAGCAGCACCTTTGGGGTGGCTGCTCCTCTGACGCTCCAGACCTTGAGACTTCCATCTGAAATTCCTCAGACCCTGGAGCACAGACTGAGAAGTGTTTTCTAGGGAGAAGTGATCTGTCTCCTGTTAAAATCCACTCATTCCCTGAGGAGTCACAAGGCACCAGGATATTTGTGGTTATAGAAATCCTCCCACCTGGCAGGTGTGTCCATACTGGGGGTCAGGGCACATTTCCCAGCCCTGCATTTTGAATTTCTGCACCATCTGGAACATCTTCAGCTGCTGCAGCGATGGCCAAGAACACAGCAACCCAGGCCAGGGTGGAAATTCCTCCCTGTGAGGGTGGCGAGGCCCTGGCACAGGGTGCCCAGAGAAGCTGTGGCTGCCTCACCCCTGGAGGTGTCCAAGGCCAGGCTGGAGCAGCCTGGGATGGTGGCAGGTGTCCCTGCCCGTGGCACAGAGTGGAAGTGGAATAGCTGTGCGTTTTTCAGCCCAAATTTTCCAATATCCCTGACCCTGGTGTGCAGGGTGCTGCAGATTTGGGTGCTGGGCACCCACCCTGGAGTGAGCACGAGCAGGACAGAGAGGGAGGGACAAACTGCCCTCCCCCGGTGCCCTGCGTGCTCACACTCCTGGAAACGAGAGCGAGGAAGGTCGTTGAGGATAAATCAAGGAGGAAGGGCAGTGGGAGCCTGTGGATGCTCTCAGCGGCGGGGGAGGAACGGCTGATGAGACCGGGAGCGCCACACGTGGGGGAGCAGAAAATCCCAGGAATGGAAGCAGGGAAACGGTGGCAGCAGAACGGGAGGCAGGAAAGGTCCCTCATCCTGGCCATAACCAGGGCTGGGTGTTAACTCCCGGGATTATCCTGCCCCAGAGGCAGGCGGGCTGCACACCTCTGACAGGAAACCTCCCGCTGCTGCTCGCTGCAGAACGTCTCACTGCCGGCAGGAATTTGTTCCCCGTGCCCAGGACATTCCTGGGAGCAGAGCAGCAGCGGGGGCTCCCACCTGGCCAGCCCAGCAGGGAGCAGAGAGCTGCCTGTCATCCCCTGCCAGCCCTCAGCCTGCCTTTCACCACCTCCCCTGCCGCCTCTCCCCTCTCTCCTCCCTTTGCTCCCATTCTCCACTTTCCTTTCATCCCTTTCTTTTCCTCTTGCCGTGTCTCTCCTGTCTCCAGGCCTCCCAAACTCATCTCTCCTGTGCCCCAAACTCACCTCACCTGTGCCCCAGACTCATCTCCCCTGTGCCCCAGACTCCAAACTCATCTCCCCT
>VWZV01013939.1:26794-59189 GCA_013397155.1 Irena cyanogastra | reverse complement strand
GGGGTCCCAGGGTGTCACTGCGGGCTCGCTGCGGCCCCAGGGTGGCCCGGGGGGACTCGTGGGTGTCACCCGGGCTCATTCCTGAGCCTCCTCCGCCCCCTGGCGGCCCCGCTCCGCCACTGCAGCCCCCTCTGCTCCAAAAACCTTTAAAAAACCCCAAAAACCCCCAAACCCCGATACTGTCAGAAAAGTCTAACCCAGAGACGCCTCTGTGGGTGTGACAGCGACCAGAGTCAATCAGCTGCGATCATCTGCAATTCCAGGGCTTCCTGGAAGGCAGCAGGAAGGGGATGGCTCCATCCTCAAGCCCCAAAGGACTTTTGGGGAATCCAAGGAGTCAGGGAAGAGGTGGATTGATAACAGAGTTCAGAGAAAGGGGGAAAAAATGATCCGAGTTGTCAGGAACACAGCTGAGGAGGGAAAATCAAAATACTTGGGATGCAACTGTCTGGGGTGGAAGGAAAAAGGAGAGGAATGGGAATGGGAATGGTCTGATCTCCGAGGTCACAGAGGGTACAAAGGCATTAAAGTGGAGCAAGGCATCAAAGAGAAGGAGAGACAGAGCTGGGGGAGTGTTCAGGTGGGGCTGGTGCAGCCCTGGAACAGGAGAACACTGCAACCTCAACTGCTCTAAGCGATCTCTAGAAATGCCATGGACAGGCCTGATCCTGCTGTGTCACCAGGCTGGATTAAGTGACCTCCTGAGATACCATTCATCTTCTTTCCTGTGATTCTGTAATTAAAATCATATTGATCCTCTGTCAGAGATGCAGCAAAAGGACCAACTTCATTACATTCCTGCTGCTCCAAGATGGACAGGCATCTCCTCACCACCTGTCCTGCCCCACAGAGCCTCTCCCCTCGGCCAGGACCTCCATGGATGCTGCAGGCACCGTGGGAAGGGCTGAGGAACAGCTCTGGCTCAGTTTGGAGGCGACCAGTTGCAGCAAGTGAAGTAATTGCAGACTCCTGGGATTTGTTCGCCGGAGCCCGAGCGTGTTCCCCGTTCTCGTTACCGCGCATCAAGTGCCTGATGAGAGAGGGATTTGGGGACAAGACAATGCGGAGATATCTAGCACAAAATGATTAGCCAGAATGTATTGTTAATAAGCTGCTTATTCACATAATTGGAAATTCTTTGCAGCCGGGGTGTCGGTGGAGTGTGCGTGTGCCGCTCTGCTGGAGCGGGGCAGGTGCCGGCCCAGGGGAGGCTGGGCTGGCACAGAGCTCCCTGCTCTGCTCCCGCTGCCTTCAAGGGCAGGGAAGGACACGGGGAGGTGAAGGGGAGGCAGAAGGGCTCAGCCAAGTCCTGCTGATGAGGGACACGATTCCCAGTGTGGCAGCATGGGGTGTGGGAGCAGAGCGAAGCTCGGCCCTTCTCCAGCATCCTTACAGCACCCAGAGAGAGAAAGGCCAGGGAGGCTTGGCCTGGAGGCAGATGAGACCTGACACTGCTCCTGCTTCCCAGAGCTGCTGTTTGGGACAGCCCCAGGTGTGGAAGGTCACGAGGGAGCCCCCCGGAGCTGGGGCAGCTGCCACCACCGCGGGCTGTGGCTGTGGGATGCACACGCAGCAGCTCCAGGGCTGACCTGGGGGATTGCGCAGGCGGCTTTGCCAGGAACGCTGGCTTTCTGTGGGTTTGCAGGAGACAGAGCTCCTCAGGGAGGCTGAGGGAAAGGAGGGGACAGTGACAGAAGCCATTCCCACTGCTTCTGTCAGCCCTGGTTGAGCCCAGGCCTGCAAAGCACCTGGGTGCAGAATCAGCTGCAGGGAATTCGTGTGACACCAAAACCTGGAACGTTTCTCTCCTACCAGCCAGGGAGGAAGAGGAGCCAGGTGAGAGGAGGGTGACAAAACAAATGCCACCAGCCAGGCAAGTGCAGCAGCAGCCTTTGACACCCAGGCAGGCTGTGCTCTGGGCTCTGCCACTTCCCCAAAAGCACCCTGAGATTATCGCATATTAATTTTGTAACAAAACATGGGGAGGTGTTTCCGCTTCAGAGCTCGGCACTTCCCTCCCCCAGCTGTGTCAGTGCCCACAGAGCTCCCTGCTAGGGCACCTACGCTGGCACAGGGCACGCCGGGCAGCCCCCAGGGATGCTCCTTCCCTGGGCCTGAGGATGGCCATGGAGCTGAGAGCCCTGTTCCTGCTGCCACTCTGCTTCCCAGGTAGGAGAAGACAGGGGACTGGGGACAGGGACAACCTTCCCCACTTCCTGCTGCCCCGGGAGCTCCTCCAACACCAGCCGGGCTCTGACCCTGCAGGGCTGGGAGGGAAGGGCAGCCCCAGCTCCCACCACACGGCCGTGGCTCCTCCAGGTTGCTGGGATGATCCAGGCTGGGAGCACAGAGCCTCTCCCAGTCGGCCTTTCCCACCACGCTGGCCCTGCTCAGCTCCTCTGATGGCAGTCCTGGGTCAGGGCAGTGTCCAGGCAGTGTCCACCTGTCCCTCAGCAGCTCTGCAGAGAGCACAAAGCTCCTGGCATGTGTCGGGCTGGGGAATGAACCCGCAGAGAGCACAAAGCTCCTGGCATGTGGCGGGCTGGGGAATGAACCCGCAGAGAGCACAAAGCTCCTGGCATGTGTCAGACTGGGGAATGAACCCGCAGAGAGCACAAAGCTCCTGGCATGTGTCAGACTGGGGAATGAACCCGCAGCCAGCACAGCCTCACAGCCAGGGGCTGAGTGCCATGGTGTGGGTGACAGGGCGCTGTAGGGACATAGGTTGGGCTTGGTGATCTCAAAGGTCTTTTCCAGCCTTGTTGATTCTGTGATTCTGTCGCGCTGCAGTTCTGTGGTTCTGTGATTCTGTGGTTCTGTGATCAGCTCCCCTCTCCCTCACCACATCTGATCCTTCCAGGTCTCCGAGGCCAAACCCCTGAAGCCTGGAGACGACGGGAAGGGGACGCTCTGTATATCGAGTGTTCTTACGCAGCACAGACTGAATACCAGAACACAAAATACTGGCGCCTCCTGAAAGACAGACGATATCAAGAAGTCGTGCACATATACTCTGAACGCAGCAAACAATCCAGGGATGGGAGAACTAAAATAACTGATGACACCACTAGTAGGACTGTGTCCATCACCATGACTGACCTCAAGGCAGAGGACTCAGGCACATATTCCTGTGCTATTTACAAATATTCAGATGGATATATTCCGCTAAGGACGATCTCACTGAATGTTTTCAAGGGTGAGTACCTGTACCCCACCCAAAGCCAAGCCTTGTCAGGAAGCAGCATCATTCCTTCCCCCGCTCTGCCCCCCTCTCCCCCACAGCTGAGCAGCTTCCCCTGGTCCCCCAGCCCCCTCCCCAGCCTCGCCTCCTGCTTTCCCTCCCACTCAGGGAGTGAAGGAGCCCCACAGCCAGCCTGGTCCTGCTGGCTCCCAGCTCCCTCATGTCCTGCCCCACCTCCCCCCTGCCCTGAGGAGGGGGCTCTCCTGAGGGAGTTGCCCCAGAGCATGGTCTGCCCCAGGTGCCCGTGTGCCCAGCACTGACTGGGCAGTGCCCACCTTTGGTGTTTCACAGAGCTGCTCGGGTGGGAGCTGGACACCCTGACAGTGCAGTGCCCAGTGGGGCGTGGCATGGCCTGGTGCCGAGGAGGGCAGACTGACTGTGCAGTGGAGAGACAAACATCTTCAAAATGGGATGAAATTAAATCTCTGGAAGACAGAGCATCAGTTGAGTCTAATTCTCAAGGGGCTCTCATTGTCACCATGAAGAATCTGCAGAGCCAGGACTCTGGTGTGTACTGGTGTGCACTGGGCTCTGGGCACACCCGGGTGATGGAGGTCGTGCTCTCTGTGTTCAAGAGTGAGTACTGCCATGCTCTCAGTGCCCAAGCGTGGGATCTTCCTGCTCTCAGTGTCCAAGACTGGGTTCCTGCTGCACTCCCACTGCCCTAGAGTGAGCCCCTCCTAGCAGCCAGGTGTGGATGTGGGCGGGTCTCAGCCAGGTGACACCCAGCTGTCCCCCTGCCTGCCCCTGCAGCACACACAGTGCCAGCTGATCCCTGGCACCTTCATGCTCTGTGTGCTCCCAGCAGAGGCTCAGGGGAGGTTCCCATGAGTCCCACAGATGGGGATGCTCATCCCAACTGCTTCCCACAGGGCCAGACCTGTGGCTCCAGCACTGGTTCCCACTGGGTGCTGCTGGGACCCTCCCTCATGCCAGGCACGGCTCTTGCCCTGAACCCACAGCCACCAACCCTCCCAGACCCTATGGGCTGAGTGTCCCACCCTGAGGGAACCAGAGGAGGGGGACAGGACCCCCAAATTTATGACACCTCTGCATGGGGAATCTGGGTGCAGTCCCCTTCTGCTTAGGGAAGGTGGATGTGCGTGTGTGGAGGTGGGTGCAGCTCCAGGGCATTGCAGTGCTGGGGAGGGGGTGCTGCTGTGGGATTCCACTTCGGGGTCTGAGCACACATCCTGGGTGTTTTTCCAGGGACCCAGCAGCACACAGTTCAGGAGTCAGGCAACGTCTCTGTCCAGTGTCACTACAAGATCGCAGACTACAGGACTGTCAGCAAAGCCTGGTGCAAAAAGGAAGAGAGGAAAAAGTGTAATGTGCTGGTCACCACCAGATCAGAGTCCCCAGCGGGACACAGCACGGCTCGGGAAGGTGTCAGGATCCAGGATGACACCCAGCAGGGCATTGTCACCATCACCATGGAGCAGCTGCGGGTGCAGGACTCGGGCGTGTACTGGTGCGCGCTCGAGGACGGCTCCGCTCTGTCCCGCATGGAGGAGGTCACGCTCGACGTTTCCAAGGGTGGGTATGGATCTGTCAGGACCCATTTGTAGATTCCAGCCCACCTCGCCTGGGTTTGCCTGCCCAAACCCTACAGCTCTGGATCTCCTCGTGGCCACCGCCCTGTGGAATAGCAGCAGGGATGGGAGCAGATCCACATCGGTGCTGTGCTGCTCCTCCTTAGCCTGGGAGCAGTGTCAGCTGTCCTGAGAGGGACAGTGAGAGTCACCCAGTGTTTGATAGGGTTGTCAAGGGAAAACTTTAGACTCGGATTACACAGATCTGTGACTTGTGGATTCTCTTTCAGACAATGTTTGAATGGTAAGGGAGGGCACTGTGGCCCCTGGTCATGGCAGAGCAGCACCAGGCTGCAGCCTGGCTCTTGCAGCACTAAGAACAAGCAGTGCAGGTGTGACAGGGGACGTTGGGATGCTCTGGACAAACTCACAGGATCAGGGCCCTGGCCATGGGAACAGCAGTGGCAGAGGTTTCACTGCTGAATGCAGAGCAGCCCCACAGTGACCGTTCCTCTCCTCATGTCTCTGATTGCAGCTTTGCCTCCGGGAGGTTTTCCAGACACTGAAAGCAAAAGTCAAGAAATTCTTTTGGGTGACAGGTAAGGCCTAAGAAGAGTCTCTGAGCCTGAGCACACACAAGTTACTCGTGTTGTACACCTGGGGCAGGCAGGCCCTGGGCACTCTGGCTCCTGCCTGTAGAGGAATTGGATATGACAGGATCTTCACCAAAGGTGGCCTCTCCTCCTCCAGCTCCTGCCCTAACCCGAATTCCAAAGGAAGAGCCAGATTGGTGAAATAATATCACAGCCTTCTGCAGGTGCTTCTCTGCTTCTCTATCCTTCTCTCTTTGGGCTCTGCACTTCACATGAACAGAACCCCCAGGTTCTGCCCCTCAGCCTGAACTTTGCTCCCTCCTGTCTGAGTATTTAACAATGGGACAGTCCTTGGCTGCTTTTATTCCATGTAAATGTAAAGGATTTCCCCCCCTTTGTACATCTGCTGTCACCAGTGCTACAGCAGCACCTAAGAGCAGAATCATCCCTGCTCCAGAGAGCCTGGAATTGTGCTCGGAGCTTTGAACAGTGGCTTGTTCCTAAAGCCTGGAGAATGGTTTAGGAAAAGCTCAGAAGATACAGCCAAGTAGAAAAATCAAGAATCAGGAACCAGGGAAGGTCCCCAGTGCCTCTTATTCCCTTCTGGATCAGCAGGGACTTGCCCAGGCTCATAGATAGAGGATCCTGCAGGAGATCTTGCAGGAGAACCAGACCTTCCTTCCAAATGCTTGAACTGAACACATAAAACCCATTTCTGTCTCTCTTCTGGTCCCTGTTTGCTGATGGGCTGTTAAACCATCCCAAACTGGTAACTGCCTTCCTCTCCTCCAGCTGCAATGGGAACACCTTCATCATCCTGTCCGTGGTGCTGTTCATCCTGCTCCTCCTGGCCCTCCTCACCTCCATAGCCCTGGGGGTCAGGCACTACAAGCTCCTGCTGAGAACAGGTACGTGGAGCTGGGATTGTCCCACTTCCCTCACTGCACCTGGGTGAGCTCAGTGCCCTGAGGAGGTCAGGCTGGGAGGCCTCAAGGCAGGCTCCTCCCTGCCTCCCCTCAGAATAAATCAAACCCAGGTTCCTCCAGAGCCTGCACAGGGCTGCAAACACCTTGGAGGAGGAGTAAAGAGAGCCAAGTGTTCCCCAGGCCCAGGGCAGAGGCACATCCCATCACTGGGCAATCCCACAGCCCTCCCAAACCTCCTCAGGCACAGGATTTCATGGATTTCTCTACATCTAAACCCTCTGATTTTGCCTCATTCCAAAGGTAACAGAGAAGCAGAGAACACCAGGGACAGACCAGAGGGCACAGCACAGGTAAGGAAAATGAAACGTTTCCCACACAGTACCAAACCCCTGACCAGCAGTCTGGGAGGAACTATCAGACCCACCTGGTGAGGAGCTTGGAGC
This sequence comes from Irena cyanogastra, assembly GCA_013397155.1. Classification (NCBI taxonomy): domain Eukaryota; kingdom Metazoa; phylum Chordata; class Aves; order Passeriformes; family Irenidae; genus Irena; species Irena cyanogastra. Next base: position 52,454 of record VWZV01013939.1, on the reverse strand, counting down.
TCAGTTTGGTTATAAACAGGAGAGAAATGGTATTTAGTGGCAGCAGAGAGAGGAATATTCCTAGCTGGAGAGAGAGGGGGGTAATTAATGCAAGGATACTCTGGTAGGAACAAACCCAGTGGAGCAAATTCTAGTAACCCCTGAGAAGGGACTCCAGGAGTAGCAAGCAGGGTCAGAGTGTGAGGGTGTCACCTGTATCCAGAAGAGGTGGTGAAGAACAGAGTTCTGTCACGACCAAAGGTAAATTTTGACACAGCTTCTCCTTTCCTTGTGGGAAAATCTCATTCTCCTGGCAGCAGCTGTGGCCTGGCACTGACTCATGCTAACAAGTGTTTTCCCTTTCTTCTCCCAGCCTGGCAGCACTGGGAGGAGGGAAAGTTCTCAGGATGACAGCAAAGGGCTAGCGTACATCAACCTGGATGTGCAATCCCAGCCCAGCCCCGAGGATCCTCTTTACTGCAACGTGGAGCCGAGCCAGGCTCACAGGAGCCCCCAGCATGTGGAATACGCCGTCATCGCCTTCAGCCAGTCCCCAAGGACCGGCAGGGAGTGAAGCCCAGAATCCCAAACAAGGCAGAAATGGAGAAAGGAACTGAATACTGAGTGGGAATGAGGAGTGGGAGGTTGTGGATGGACAAGCTGAGTTTTGCTGCTTTGTGTGTGGTGTTGTTTGAGCATTTTCCGCCCTCCCTCCTGTGTTAGGGCCAAGCAGAGGTTTTGGCACACCTGTGGCAGATTGCCTCGGGTCAGGCAGAGCTGTGGGGGCATTCCCAGGATCCCTTGTACATCTGCTTTTCCAATTCCATTAAAGTGCAGAGTCTCGGAGAGGCAGGTGTGGAGGCCTGGCCTTGTGGAAAGGAGCAGCGTGGACATGGCTGGGTGTGATATTCCAGCTGTGTCCCGGTACAAACCCTGCCCCAGTCCCAAGAATTCAGCTACTGTGGCCAAGAAAACTCATTCCAGTGCTGCAGGGATGGAACTCAAACCTTGCTGTGGCTGGGTTCATTTTTCATGGAATGGGGATGCGAGTAGTGGGTTCTAAGAATAAGCAGAACCAGCTCCTGCCCTTCCCTGTCTCTGCTGGAAATGCTCCAAACAACACATTTTATTTAGCAGTCATGTGGGGAGCAACATGAAATGAGTTTATGGGGCTCAGTTCCATTTCTCCAGGAGCTCTGGCTCCTGATTTCCCTTCCCCAAGCCCTGCTGGAGGCGACAGACCAAAGGGGACTGAACCAGCCCTCATTCCCAGGCCAGTCACATCCAACAGGCTTCTCTTGCCAGGGCTGCAGCAGGGAGGCTGATGGAAAATTTTTGAGATTTTCAGAGTTGTCCTGACAGAAAGAAAAAAAAAATGGTTCTGGAAATGGTTCATTCAGCCCAACATTCCCCTAACAATTTGCTCTTCATGCAGTTGCACTGGGTCAAGCTGTGGAAGAGTAATAGCAAAAAACAGTGGAGTGGAAGAGAGGCATTTTTGGGAAGATTCTTGATGAGAATCCAGATTTGTGCTCACTGGAATGAGAGGGAACAAAAGCTGCAATCAGTCACCTGACAGAGAATTTCTGGTCACTGTGAGGGACCATTTTCTTACCCACTAACTCGAGGAAAGGCACATTTAGGGATGGCCAGGCCTGCAGGTTTAGCACCATGCCAGTTTAGGAGCCAGGGTCTATTTGTACTTTCATGAAAGACCTGCAAGTAAATAAATCACCTTAAAAATTAAAAACCAGCAGCCCACCCTCATCAGTCTGCTGATATTCTGGGGAGTCTGTGGCTGCATTCCTGAGCCCCTCCAGCACTGTGGCATTGGCTGGCTCAGAATCAGTGTCCCCAGCAGAGATCCTGTGCCCTTTGTGCCAGGTACAGAACACAGGTGGGTGCTGGGCTTGTTTAAAGCACCCTCAGCTTCTCCCAGAGCAGTGCCCCTGCCCTGCTGTGTGTGATTGGATTTCAGACAAGGATGCTCCATGCACAGGCTCTTCTTACTCCTGAAAACCCAAGGGATGATGTCCTTGTCCTCCTTCACCCTCAGGATGCTGCCAGAGCTACCATGAGAGCCTCCCTTTCAGCTTTCCAGAACCCCCCGCCATGCACAGCTCCTGTAAATAATTTATCATTTATCACCATCGGGCTTGGAGTGCAGCACAAGGGCATGGCTTCCCACTGCCACAGGGATTTTGGGAAGGAATTGTTCCCTGTGAGGGTGGGCAGGCCCTGGCACTGGGTGCTCAGAGAAGCTGTGGCTGCCTATGGATCCCTGGAAGTGCCCAAGGCCAGGCTGGACAGAGATTGGAGCTGCCTGGGATGGTAGGAGGTGTCCCTGCCATGGCAGGGGTGGCACTGGATGAGCTTTAAGGTCCCTCCAATCCAAACCATTCTGTGATGCCATGATTCTGTGAAATCCTGCTCCAGTGGGAGCAGACACCCACGCCTGTGGCTTCAGGCCACCACGTGCTGCTCCCTTCCAGGCTGACCGAGCTGTGGCTGGGACCGGGCAATGCTGATGCCTGAATTTTCAGCCCACATGCCCGTCCCTGGAGAATTGCTCAATGTGCAGGATGAAAAAGATGCCAAGTTCCTGTGCTCCTTCCTTCCGGCACAGCAGGGAGGGGGAGAGGAGCTGTCCAAGGGCAGAGCCAGCCCTGCTCCTCTCTACTCCTCTCCTGTTCCTGCTCTGCTCAGCCCCATGGAGAAGCTCCTGCACCTCACCTTGCTCTTCCTGTCAGGTAAGAACCACACGTGGCTTTGGCGTCAGTAAAGGGTGAAGGACTGGGGCAAAGCTTTGTCTCTGTCTGAAGGCTCCATCCTCACAGTTTTCCCTTTTCCCTTTATTTACCAAAGGGCCACCCATTAAAGGGTGATCCCAGTGCTCCCAGATTTCCTCACAGGGATGCTTTTGAGTCAGAACAGGAACCACTGATGAGAGAAGTCCTGTGTGCAATGTGAAATTGCAAAATCCTGGGTTGTTTGCATTGGCAAATGGGATTTACATAGATGCAAATGATCCCAGGTGGGGCTTGGGGGGAGAGAAATAAAACCCAGTGAAGGGCACAGCTCTGAAATCCCAGACACCTGGGTTTTCCAGCTTGGAAGGGAATGTCCATCTGAAATGAGGTACAGGGCCCAGCTGGGGCTCTCTGCAGCACTTTGGGGGTCCCAGATCCTCACAGCAGTGTGGGGAAAGGCACAGGAGCCCAAAAACTGGGATGAGTTTGGGGAAAGTTCACAGTACTTTGCCCAGTGGCACCCAGGAAGGGAGGAGGAACACCAATAGTTTATGATCTGTCAGCAGAATTGGTTGAAAAGAGAATGGCACAAAGTTTTCCAGAGGGACATCGGGGAATCTTTCAATGATTCTGTTCGAGAGGCGTTTTGCAGTGTTGTGGGAATTCTGGGGCTGAAGGGGCAGAGCTGGAGGAAGGAAGGGGAAACAGGAGAAGCAGTTAAAGAGTTTTGGAGGGATTGAACAGGACTGGATATCCCATGAGGTAAACCCTGGTTGGAACAACCAAGTGGAGCAGCACATCAGGATAAAGTCCTGTAGGTGTTGGATTGCAGAGCGCAGATCCATTTTAGGTCTTATTTTAGTCAAGCTGAAAGAACTTAGTATTTTTTTAGTTTACAATTCACTTAGAATTGTTGAAATTTTTGTAAGAAGTGTTATTAAAAGGCTCAGCCAGCACAAAGTCCTCACAAGAGTATATTTTTAAATTTACTTCTGTTTTATCATTACTTGTGGCCTCACAAAAGCATTTGCCTCTGACTTTTTTCACTAGAAATAGAGATTTCCACAAATACCACACTGCACTTGTCTCTGGAAGTATTAATAGCTCAGACTGTCCCCTCTGCCTCTGCCTGTCACAAAGAGGAATGGAAATTAGAAATGAGGAACCAAGACAATAAAAAAAAAAAGTCCAGCAGACAAAGACCAGTTGTCAACATGGTTAAAATTAGTAAGATATTAAAAGATAGGGTGGAAAAAAAAAAGTTAAACTGGATTTGAAAACTGAAGAGTGTGATTCAGAAGGAACTAGTGAGCAGGGCACTGGTTTGGAGCTGTCATTGGGACAAATTCCAGAATATCTGAGCCAAGATCTGAGTACAGTGGGTTGGTCATGGGGAAAGTGGACTAGTGACACCTTATGGGTGACAACCCTGAGGGTGACAGCGCTACAGATGACAGTATGACAGGTTTTAGCCCTGTGGGTGACAGCATCATAAGTGGCAGTCCTTCAGGTGACAGCCCTACGGGTGACAGCCCTACAGTTGACAGCCCTACAGGTGACAGTCCTATGGGTGACATCACTAGAGGATGAAAATGATGTCCAGCATCCGCACAATGAGGGGCAGACCTGGAAGAGCCTTGGCTCACCCCTCCCTCTGTCCCTTGTAGCATCGTGTGCTGCAGAGAACGTCACCGTGGTGGCCGCCATGGAGGGGGACACCATTTCTGTCAACTGCTCCTACGACCCCCGGCAGTGGTGGCGGGAGAAGAGCTGGTGCAGGCAGCTGGAGCAGAGCCGGTGCCAGCACGTGGTGAGCGCCCCGGCCGTGTGGCTGCCCTTCCCCAGGAGCAGGAGAGGCACCACCTCCATCAGGGACAACGCCCGCGCCGGGCTCCTGACCGTCACCATGAGGCGCCTCCGCAAGGAGGACGCGGGGCTGTACCAGTGCAGAACGGATTTCCTGGGAGACACAAAGAGCCTGAGGAAGGTGCAGGTGGACGTGCTGGCAGGTACGTCCTGGGGCTCTGAGTCTGGAGGGTTCCTGCTGGAATTTCACGGGTTCCCATTAGAATTTCACAAGTTCCTACTGGAATTTCATGGGGTCCTACTGGAATTTCACAAGTTCCTATTGGAATTTCATGGAGTCCTACTGGAATTTCATGGGGTCCTACTGGAATTTCATGGGGTCCTACTGGAATTTCACAAGTTCCTACTGGAATTTCATGGGGTTCTACTGGAATTTCACAGGTTCCTATTGGAATTTCACGGGATCCTACTGGAATTTCACAGGTTCCTATTAGAATTTCACGGATTCCTACTGGAATTTCACAGATTCCTGTTGGAATTTCACAGGTTCCTATTGGAATGTCACAGGTTCCTACTGGAATTTTACAGGTTCCTATTGGAATTTTATGGATGACTGCAGCTGCCAAGAGCCCACTTGAGTCAACATCTACTTTTGGCTCACTCTAAGGAGGTTCTGTGTTTCACTGCCTCTTTTTATTCCTGATTTACAGCAGCGTGACCTCACTGTTAGAGAGTATCTGACACGTCACCTCCTTATTGCTCCCAGTGCCCCATCTCACCTGGGTTACCTGCCCAGCTGAACATCACCCAGAAACATCTGCAGACTAAACTGTTGTGTTTCCATCAGCAGCTGACCTGGTGACCCACGTGCCAGAGGAGCCCAGAGCTGTGCAGAGCATCTCCAGGTGAGCCCAAAACTCCTTGTGCTGAGATCTCTAATCTTCCTAGGACTACAAGAGATTTTTTCAAGGTTGGACTATCCCCTTCATGGTTGCATTTCTGGTTCCCCACAGGTCCCCTCCCGTCGTGGATTTCACTCTTTTCTACATCCTGGCTGGATTCCTGGTGGCCAAGTTCATGGTGGCTGTGCTGGTCTGTGCTGTTGCCCACAGCAGGAAGAGCAGGGAGAAAGGGCAGAACCCAGGCCTGGGTGAGCAGCAGGTGCCTCCGTTCCCCACTGACCATGGACATGATGGAATTGGCCTCTCCTGGGAGAGCTCTGCGTGAGCCAAGCCAAAGGGAATCCATGGAAAAGGAAAATCAGGCGTTTGCCACCTGCCATAAGAGAAGGATCACTACTAAACACAGGTCTGGAAGAACTTGTCACTCTGGAGAGGGAACGTCCCCATCTTCTTCATCACCTCATCCCCAGGCAGTTATCCCAGACATCTTTCCCAGGACCATTCCATCCCGGTCTGAACTGACACCCATCAGCTTCCTGCCACCTCAGGTGACAGATTCTGTCTTTCCAAGGTGAGGAAGAGCAGCTCCCAAAAGCCCACAGAACCACCCTTGTTACGGAGGCAGGAGGGGTGATGCACTGCAATTTTTATCCTGTAGACATAATCCAGTGTAAAGCACACTAAGTCTCCTCCCAGATTAACCTCATCGTTTGTAAATAGGAATGGAGATATCCTGGTTTTCCCTGCAGTGCCCTCGTGGGGCTGAGTTCCTTCCTGCCCACCACTGCTGTGTTTGCTGCTGTTCTCCTCCTCATCGTCATCACCTCCACCAGAAGGAAAAGGGCAGGTGAAGCTCCTGAATCCTCCTGGCTGGTTTTCCTGCCCCTACAGCTTGTCATCCCAGAAACCCGGGGTGATCATAGCAACCCTTGGCCAGGGAGGCAGGGATGAGCTGGGACTGAGAGTCAGGTTTAAAATGAGCAGGAAGAGGTACAGCTTTACACTCAAAAGAGTTTCTGCCCTTCATAGCGGGGAAAGGGATGGACTTTGGCAGACCCCAGTCAGAAATCTGTGTTTTATTCTGGTTCACCACTCTGGGGGATTATCCAACAGTTCCATCCATCTCGTGAGGCTTCCCCTCGAGCTCCCAGGCTCAAGCTGCGTGGATTTCTTCCTTGTCTGACACCTTGCAAGGCAGACACAAAGCACTCGTTGGTTTGAGGAAGTCCCGGCCCTTCTGCTTCTTTCTGCTTGCGGTAATTACAAAAATACACAAGGTTGATCATTATCTGGCCTTGAATTTGCGGGAACAACAACAAATCTTCATCAAAGGAAAACTTTGTGACCTTCAATCACCCCAAATATTCCGTGTGCTGACTCTGCCCAGTCCCTTAAACCTTAGGAAGTGCAGTTTGTGCAAGTTTCCTAAGCATCTCTGAGCTCACATTCCCTTTTACCACACATCCCCTCTGCTCTTCCCCAATTTCATGAGACGAGGAAATACTTGCAGCTGTAGATGAACCAAGGCTGATAGTCAGAAGCCAAAAGGACTGTGCTTTAATCCACCCAGCTCGGTTTGTACCCAGGGTGGTGATGGGGTGAGGGAAAAGAAGGACCTGGATGCACAATTTCCCTGGAAAATAACTGCACTTTTCTAACAGCACAGCACCTTGGTGGGCAAACCCAGAGGAAAGCTGTGGTGCATTTGCTTTTACAAATTCCTCTATTTTTGAATAGCAGGGAGCTATAAATCCAGATACAGGAAACTGATTGTGTCTGGCAGCAGCTGATACAGCACCACAGCCAGGCCAAGTGAGCTGCTTCCTCTGGACTTAAATATTCACCAAAAAAATTATTAATTACTGCCCATTCTGATAAGATTCAGCAAAGTGGTTAAAAAATCTGCTTTATTTTAAACCTATGAGATTTTTCCTGAGCTTCAGAGAGACAAGTAATGCATTTGACATGTTCTAATAAACAAGGGGCTTCTTGGAAAATATTTGTCTACTTTATAGTATAAACTGTCATCAGCTTGAGCTCCTGGGGTGGAATTTACACTCCAATGTATTGATTTGTTTTACAAAGAAATAACTCTGTATTTCCCTGTTGTTTATTAACACACACCTGTCCTCCAGGATAAATCTAGCTTGACTTTATTACAAATTACACCCCTGTTGATCCAACTACAGAATCCTGTTATCATGGTGATATGAGCAAACATCCCTCAGGGGTTATGGATAAATCCCCAAATTCAGCTGGCTGAGATTTTCCTCTTAATTCCGTGAGCTAGAGACCGAGGATGCTGAACAGGACACAGAAATGGGTTTAATTTTTGGATATCAAGATTGTCGGAAGACTCCAGCCTGGATAGCTGGATACTGGGTGGCAGGGGAGGGAAGGAAGGTGGAAAGGCAGGGAATGCATCCATGGATTGGATAAACTCTGCTCCGTGAGTCATTATGCAGTTCTGAAGGTGAGGGTGAGAGAGAAAAGTAAATTCTGTTGACTGCTTTGATGTGCTTACATAATACCAGGTTTTTTACCATTATATCTGAGATGGTTTTATTATTCTACTGCAAATTGTCAGGGGAAAAAAAGAAAAAAAAGCTAGAAAATTACATCATAATAGCTAAAGAAACTGATTCTTGCCTTCCTAAACAGGCTTGTGTGACTGTTCTCATTTCCTGTTCCAGCTTCCCACTCTCTGATCTAACATGCTGTCATTTCCTTCTTTTTTTTTTGTTTGTTTAGCTTGGGGTTTATTTTTGTGATCATCACTGTATTGACCAATTCTGGAAAGAATTCGTGACTGCCAGCTTTGTGCTCTGGGGGTTTTGAGATGGCGAAATGTTGATGTGGAGTTTGTACCATTAACTATTCCTGATTTTGCAGTGAGCGTGCAGTTCCAATCCTGGGCAGAGCAGCATGCCCAGAGGAATTAAAGGAAACTGGAAAATTCGCTGTCTCTTAAAGCTTTCAAAGCCCACCCAATCCTCCTAAGAGGAAAATTCTTTTTGTGCCAAAACACAGAAATAAGCTCATTCTGAGGGTCTTCATTCAGCCGTGTTTGGGCTTAAAAAGGTAACGACAGGATCCCTGGGAGCTGGGGATAAGGAGGAATCATCTTCCTGGGAGGTAACCTGGAATATAAGGGAATTAAATCTTGGAAAGAAGGGCAGTTGAGGATGGAGTGGTACAGATACAGATTCCATCACCACTTCCACGGATGCTCCAGGGCAGCTTCCAGGTGACTTCAGGGATAATTAAATATTAATTATAAAAATTAAATAAACTCAGTGAATCCTGCAGGAGGTAATGGAGCATCTCCACGAGTGCTGTGCCCACAGCTCTGCCAGGCCACGGAGCCACTGCCAGGCATGTTTGTACACATGGAGCAACACCGGGCAGCTCAAAGCCAGCCAACCTTCCTTCCTTACTTCCTCTCCCTTCCTTCCTTCCTTCAAGCTCATCTTCTTTCTCTCCTGCCTTCCTGTCTTTTCTTTCTTTCCTTCCTCTTTTCTTCCCTTCCCAGCTCTCTGAGGGCCCCGCTCAGGCCCGGGCCAGAGCCCTCTCCCCTCACGCCGCCATCTTGAGGCGCTGCCTCATCCCTGAGGCAGAACCACAGGCCAGGATGGCGGGTCCTGCTCCCACAGAACCCCCACACCAGGAGCAGCTCTGAGGGGACAGCCTGGTGTCCCTCAGTGCCCTCAGCACCCACAGCCCGGCCCTGGGGCCGCAGGAGCAGCACCCACAGGCAGCAGGACGGTGGGATGGGGCTGAGGGGCACCAAAATGGCCGCGCTGGCCCCACAGGGCGTGGGGTGAGGGCAGAGGGTGAGGGCAGGGCCTGTTTGCCCTCTCTGGGGTTATGGGGGTTCAGGGATTGTGTTTGGTCACACCAGGTCAGGGCAGGGCTGTCCGGCCACACCAGGTGAGGACACAGGGTCAGGGCAGGGCTGTCCGGCCATCCCTGGGTCAGGGCAGGTCAGGGCTGGGCCTCCCCTCTCACCCTCCCCACAGCCCATGACAAAATTCCCAACACAGAGCAAAAGCTTCTCAGTTTATAAATTTTATTAGCTGGAGAGTGTACACAGTACTTACAATTGCATCTATTAAAGACCAAAATACACTTGAAAAAATGCATCATATAAAAAAAATTAAAAACTTCGAACTATGTACAAACTTTGCCTGACATTACGTTAAGCTCAGGACCCTCCCACGCCCCTTCACAAAGTTTATTTTCCCCCTCTTTTTAACATGCAGGGCCTTAAAGCCATTTAGCATCACTTGAGGACCATTTTTTTTCCAATCCTGATCTTTACACTCCTGTAAATCTGGGTTTTGATGGGTTTGATGCTTCACTGCTCTGGGTCAATCAAACACATTTCTCCCCAAACCTCTTCTTTCATCCTCATCCACTCTTAACTCACTCCTAAAGTGAAGTTTTTACTCAAGTGTAGCCAATCTACAAAGAATTCCAATTTAATTACTAGGGAGGTTTGAACTGAACATGTCTCCAATTTTAACAGATTTGCCTGGAAAAGAAAGCAGATATTTTTGGTACCATGGTGTTGACTGCTGGCTCCAACCTCACCAAATAAACACAACTTTTAGCAGTGATACACAAAACAAATAAAAAAATGATAAGAGCACTCAGGCTTTCACATTACTATTTAAAATATTAACAATAAGACTTCCTAGAACACAAATCCATATTTCTTCATACACAACCTACAACAGGAGATCAGAGAACCTAGATATGAAGGGATATTGGGAAAAAGTTTACAAGTTTTTTTAAGAAAAGCAATTACTCATTAAAAAAAAAAAAGAAACAAAATCTATGTCAGAGCAATAATCTTGCTTCCTGAACTTCCAGCTCTCAAGAAGGTGTTTCAGGACAGAGATTTACCATCAACTGAAGAGCAAAAAACATCATGGAGAGGCTCTTACTCCAGCAAATATTCCACCAACAAAACGTACAGATGCTCAAAAAAAAATATTTACAGTAATGCTGCAAAATTCAACTAAAATCCCTTAAGGAGAGCTGCACGTCCCTGAAATGGGGGAGCCCCAAGGAAATGCTGTGTGAGTTTCAGGTGCCAGCCGAGGAAAACCAGCACTGTGCTGGAACTGGACAGGGATTTCAGGCAGGAGCAACCAGAGGTGCTGACAATGCCACTGATGTTAAAAATGCCCTTGAAATTCTTAGAAATAAATCCTAATTAAGAGTTGTGAGCAGAGTGTCAGATTACTGGTCTAACTTGGGACAAAAACTGAAAGAAAGAAGATTTATTTGCCTGCCAGGAGCCAGGCCAGCTCGTCCTGCAGGTGTCCCTGAGTGTCCTTCCCAGCTCCAGCTGTGGGGAGGGACACGAGCCAGGATCCACACCAAGGAGCTGAGCTGCATTCAGAGATCCAGCTGCCAATTCCAAACCCCTCTGCAGCTCCTGCTTGTCCTTCCACTGCCTCCACAGGGCATCCCTACACCTGAACAGGCTCCCTCTTCCTCCACAATTGCCTGCTCACAAGGATCCAACATTTCTCCTCCCTCCTCTCCCTCTCATACTCTCAGGTTTAGTATTTTTCTTTCATCCAAAGGAAAAACAATTTTCCAGGCTCTGTTCTTTTGTATCCTTCCAGTCTTCTACAACTTGCTGGTTTGTCCTCCACTCTGTCTTTAACCATAAGCTTCCAGTAAATGGGAAAAGATGGGAGGGAGGAAATATAATTTCCAAGCTGCATTTCCTTGTCACTTGAAGTCAGCATTCACTGGATTTCACCCAGTCTCACCCATCCCTGGCAGCATTTCCTCAAAAACTCCTCACTCTTCAGCTTCACCTGGCCAGGTTCACATTCACCTAGCAACATTCCCTGCCCCAAATTTCACTGCTGTGATCCAGTTTGAACTACAGGACACAAAAAGTGGAAAATCTGGGACTGGAGCAGGCAGATGATCCCCAGAGCAGCTGTGTAACTCATCAAGGTGAGAGGGGACAGGAGTGCAATGGTGAGAAATCACCTGTTAAATGCTTTTAACTACTGCTCCCATCAACAAATTCAAATTCTAATAGAGCAGGCTGAGAATCTAAATTAAAGCTCTGTTCTGTGGAGAAGCTCAGCCCAAAGCCTGCTGTATGTCATGGAAAAATCCTATTTTTTAATAATGTAAGTACTGCTCCTTTGCTAAGTGCCACTTTTGTTTTGTTTTTAAGAGCTTAATTTATAAAAAGTATGAAAGGTTCATCAGTATCTGCTGAGTCCTTCAGGTACCTCAGGTTGAGCTGCGCCAGCTGCTGCTGTCCTGAATCATCCCTCACTCTGGAATTGTAGAAATGATTTAGGCATCAGAAACTCCATCCCAACAATGGCCAAGTGCCACCACTGTGCCACTGAGGATTCCACGTCTCTTGGAGGAACCATGGACTTCACTGGCAGGTGAGAAAGAAGATTTAGGAAAAAAAAATCCTTTAGAAGAGAGCCACTTAAAAGTTTCAATCCTTTCTATACTCACATCCAGTTTTCTTCCAAAGCATCAATGAACATCCAAAACCACCCAGAGACTGATTTACTGACCCAATTCCCTCCACATTCCCTCTCCCACCCCACTTGCAACAGAGACACAACACATCAAGTCCTGCAGTAATCTTGACTATTTCTAGCATTGATTGGATGGCTGAACCTTTCCCAGAGAAGAGCTTCTTTACACATTTACAAATAAGGTGGAATTGAAAAGAATCCCCTTCAGTTTCTGCCAGGGTCGGAAGTGCAACAGCAGGGCCCAGCTCAGGGAAAACCAAGTCCAAAGGGGTGAGGAGTGGATGGAGTAACAAATCTCTGCTGGGCAAACCCACCCTTGTGGTGCAGCCATTTTTCAGTGCTGGCTGAAGGAGCTGGAATCTGTCCCTGGACAGGGCTGAGCTGCACCAGCCACAGGGACTGAGGTGGGAAAATGAAGAAAAACCAAAGAGACGAGCGCTGAGACTCCAAATTCCCTGTGCTGGATCAGGAGAGGGCACCAAGAAGTCTGAAAGGTTCTGTTAGTAGAGTTGAAACCTCAAGCACGTCCTCAACACATGGTGCTTGCTCTGTGGAAAAGGACAGGCTGTGACATGGAGATTGTCCCACTCCAGGATTCACTGGACACTCTGGGCAGGCAGGACAGGCTGGCAGGAGGGACGGGAATTCCCTTCAGGTGTTTTTCCCTGGAAGCAGGGGTTAGGAGACCCTGATCATCTGTGTCATTGCTTCTTCGTTGGTTTGAGTTGGATCCTGCAGGCACAAAAGGTTGGAAATTCCACATTTTTCCATGAAGCAGAGAGAACCACACACAACCATCAGGAGGAGACACTCCTGCACTTCATCTCCAAAACTGTCCTATTTTTTCTGGGTTTTACAGGCCAGGGACACAAAAAATCCTAATACCTCCCAGGAATTTGTTGTTTCTGGTATTTAGGAAGATCTAGGACTGGACTGATATTTAGGAATTATTTTAGTTCAAAATAAACAGTTGCTAAATGTACAGGACTGTTCTAAAGCACTGAGCAACCACAGAACCTGTTCATTCTACTCCATTATGTCCCTTCCTTTGAAAAAGGCCTGGCACCTTTTATGCAAATCAAGATGCAGCTAAGAATCAGATATTCCCATTTTTTAAATTTTGCATCAGATGTAAAGATAAGGAAGTCTCTACCTTTAATTCATGTTCTGAAAGAACACCCCAGTACCCAACGAGAAAGGCTGTTTTACAAACACAGAATGTTTGTGTGCATTTATCCTAAGAACTACAAAGTGAACACACTTCTGTCTACATTATTGTCATTTAATTCCTCAGAGCAAACATCCCTTGCTCTCCACAAGCAGTTACAGGAGGTTTTATTCCCAATGCTTGGAATAAATCTAAAGGCAGGGAGTGCCAAGGGGCAGCAGTTGAAAAATTCAGAGGCAGGGAAGGACAATGGGCAGCAGCCAAGCCCAAAACTCCAAACAAAGCAGCACAGACACCTCTGATGTGTGTCCTGAGGGGTTGAAAGGGGATTTGCCCCAAACCCCACCCACCTGCATGTGAGGGCTGTCCTTTTCCTTGGGGGAGAAGAAGCGACCCCCCTCTCCCCGTTTCCTGGCCATGGCGTGCCGGTGCCGCGACTCGTGCAGGTATTTCTGCAGTGAGGGAAGCAGCAGCTGAGGGAGCAGCCACTGCCTCCCCAGGGGAAATTCCCAGTCCCCATCCATCCCCCTGCTCCACAGACTCCAGTCACTGCCTCCCCAGGGGAAATTCCCAGTCCCCATCCATCCCCTGCTCCACAGACTACCAGTCACTGCTTTCCCAGAGGGAATTCCCAGTCCCCATCCATCCCCTGCTCCACAGACTCCCAGTCACTGCTTTCCCAGGGGAAATCCCCAGTCCCCATCCATCCCCCTGCTCCATAGATTCCCAGTCCCCATCCATCCCCTTGTCCCACAGACTCCCAGTCACTGCTTTCCCAGGGAAAATTCCCAGTCCCCATCCATCCCCCTGTCCCACAGACTCCCAGTCACTGCTTTCCCAGGGAAAATTCCCAGTCCCCATCCATCCCCCTGTCCCACAGACTCCCAGTCACTGCTTTCCCAGGGAAAATTCCCAGTCCCCATCCATCCCCCTGCTCCACAGACACTGTACTGACAGTCAGTTCATGCTCACACACGGCTCCAGACACTCCCAAAAACACCAAAAGTAAGCAGAATTATCCTCAAGGGACTTAAAAAATTTTCTCTGATGTAGCTCATCAACAACAAAACCACTGTAAAACTGAGGAACACCAAGATTCTAATCCTCATTTTCCAGCCCAGGTGGGATTCTGTGCCTTTCTCACAGAGCAACCCCGAGTTAGATCCGAGTTTTATTCTCACCCTTCTCTCTTTGGGGATTTTTCCCTCTGCTTCCAGCTTGGCCCGTGCCTGCCTCCTCTTCAGGATGCGGTGGTACTGCTTGGCATTGACATAGAGGGGCTCTTCTTCCAGCATCTCTGCTCCAGGCAAAGGGATCCTCTGGATGGCTGGGACTGAGCCAGCTCCAGGCACCATCTGTACAGACAAGCTGGTTTAGTCCTTGCAGACTGAACACAAAAATGTCATTAAAAAACCCAATATTAAAACAGAAAGTGGGTTTTGCTCAGGCAGTGCAGGTACTTAAATGAAAAGGGGCAATAAAGCTGTTCTCAAACTGCAAAACCAATCCAAACACATCAATTCCTTATCAGTCCTGCTGGGTTTTCCTGATAAAGGTAACATTTCAATATAATTTCTTGACTGTGCTGCTGCTTCTTGGACAATTAAACAAATAGGACTGGTGCTTCTCTTTCTTTTGGGTTATCTCTTATTTCAATTATTTCAGAGCATCTCTAAGCCAACACTGCAGAGCTGCTGACATCTAGTGGGGACCAACAACATTCAAGAGGCTCACACTACAAAGAAACAGGAATTGGCAGGAAAAACCTTTATAAATGATGGAAACAAATCCTAAGGGATCCTCAAGAAAACCAGAACTGACTCAATCTTTTTAAACCTTTGCTCATCAGCTCACAGCTCATCAAACATTGGATTTCAGTTTCTAGATTTCTGAGCTGCTGTGGGAAAAAGTCCAGAACAAAGATCACAGCCCTTGGATCCAGCCAAAGGATCCAGGCCTTTGAAGCTGAAAATTTGTATTGTTTCAACTTTAAACTAATGTAATTTACAGAGATGACTGGCCACAATACCTCAGTCTCAGACAAGAGTTTATCAGAGAACCAGGGAATCACAGGATGGTTTGGGCTGGAAGGGATCTTAAGGATCACCCAATTCCAACCTTCTGCCATGGGCAAGGACACCTTCCACTATCCCAGGGTGCTCCAGCCTGGCCATGGACACTTCCAGGGATGGAAACTTCTCTGGAGTCTCTGTGCCAGGGCCTCCCCATGCTCCAGGGAGGAATGCCTTCCCAATATCCCCCCCAACCCTGCTCTCCTTCAACTTAAAGCCATTCCCACTATCCCATCCCTAACCTTGTGAAAATCCTGCTAGATTTGAGTACGAACACCTTAAAGCTCAGCCTCCAGAGGCAGCAGTGGGAATTTCACACCTACCATGACCATTCCCCCTGAATTGACCACGTTCCCAGCCACTGGCAGTGTCACTGTGACCGTCCCCTGGCCACTGCTGGTGGTGTTGGTGTTGGCTCCTGTTTGGACAATCTGGGCTCCAGCCAGGCTGGCTGCAGGAATGGTGATCATGCCTGTAACAGGGACTGTAACTTTAAGGAAGTAGAACACAAAAGGAAAGAAAAAAAAAAAAGAAACAAAACAAGAAAAAAAAAGAGAGGAAAGAAAAAAGAAACAAAAACATGCACACAAAAAGAAGGGAACAGCATTAGTCCCACTTCTGTGTTTTACTCATTCATCCTTCCAAAACATGCAAAGAGTCAGGAAAGTGTTGAAGTGAGGGATTAAATTCCATCAGAATTCCTGGTTTTTGCATTTGTAACCTCACTGTGAGTAACTACATACTCTTGAGGTGGAAAAGCAAAATTAAGGGATTTTATTCTACCAGCCCTTAACAGAGACAAGGAGATTTTCTGCTTCTGGGGAAAGAACCCTGGAGTGAATTCCTGCAGAGCACACGATAAATACATCAATAAATAAAAAGCCTCCCAAGGAGGTGCCCTGGCTCCTCCCAGCCCTCCTACCTTGCTGCAGGATGGTGCCATCAGCATTCACGGGCTGGTACACGATGGTCTGGCCCTCAGCAGCCTGGGCAACCTGCTGGCCTTGCACTGCTATCTGCTGCTGGGTCTGAACAAAACAAAGAGCACAGGAACGTTACAGATTGTCTCTTTTTTCTAGGGTTTACAATTCCTGAATGAACACATGGTGCTTGAGGTGTTCCAGGTGTCTGTTTCTGTTGCCTCAATAGCAGCAGTAAGAAATAGGCTGGAGCACAGAGCAAATACCTGGAGATCAAACACCTGAAGCACATGTAAGATGCTTTTTCCAACAGTTCAGTAATGAAAAAAAAACAAATTCTAGGTTTCCTGTCTCACTATGAAGATGTGAAAGGAAGAACTGTTCTGCTCCAAAATTTAATTTTGGCCCTAACCAAAAGCATCAGCAGAAACCCCAGGTGTGACTGGACTACTGCACACAATGGCCCAAGTATGGAATTAGCAATGCTTCATGTTTTCAAAATTCAACAAAGAGACAAAAACAACCACGAACCAATAAAATACAGAAACACAATGGAGAAAAACATGCAATCTAATTTTTCTGCCCCAGAGTCATGTATGAAACACTACAAAAACATGACAAGTTCTCCTCAATATTAATAATTTCTTTTTTTTTTTTTTTTACTTAACCACATCTTAAGTCATTTGTCAAGTTTCTCTTCCTGCTCCTCTGCAGAAAAGCCTTTCATGCTGGTGCAGTTACCTGTGTCTGGCCAGCAGTAACTGCAGTCTGGGGCTGCTGTATAATGATCTGCTGGGTCTGGCCCTGCTGCCCCTGTACCTGCACAGCCTGCCCACCTTGAATCTGAATCTGACCTGGCTGGACCAACTGAATCTGTGGAAGAAAGAGTCAGAAAGGAACATTAACTATGCCTCTGATTTCTCCCTCCTCGGCCTCAGCGTGACCAAGTCATCTCTGAGGGTGATTTACTGTTGCACAGAAAAAGGAAGCAGGGAGTCTTCTCTTTTTCCAGTTGAGAGTGAGGATTTTTAATGGATTGCTCCCCGTGCCACAGGCACACAGGGCAGAGGGACCAGCGTGCTGTGTCACCGTGCTCCAGCAGCTCTGCACTGCTTACACAATAAATCACTGGGGAGAAATCAATTATTCACATCCACTGGGAACAAATAGGCAGGTGGAAGAGGAGGACTAAGATTTAAGACATCTGGGGGGTGTTAATTATCCAGCACTTAGAAGTACTTCTGGGATATATAAAGTTGTCCTCAGCTCTGCAGAGTCTTTCCACCGCTGTGGAACATTCTTAGATTAAAAAAGAAGAGCTGGAATACGGTTTGAAGTTTGTGTTTAAAAACACAGTTATGGATTTTCCTCCACCAACCAGACTGAGAAGAACCTCATACAAATTACAGTGGTTTTCAACAAAGGAAATATTAAATAAACCTCTCAAGACATCATTTGCCTTCCTGGACTGTGCTGGGTTCCTATATCCCATCCTAAATCATCAGGACACTTTCATTATGCCATGGTTACAGTTCTTCCCTTTGCTTTTCAGGAACACTT
The DNA here is from genome assembly GCA_013397155.1 of Irena cyanogastra. Taxonomy (NCBI): domain Eukaryota; kingdom Metazoa; phylum Chordata; class Aves; order Passeriformes; family Irenidae; genus Irena; species Irena cyanogastra. The sequence goes on along the minus strand of VWZV01013939.1, from coordinate 34,761 downwards.
CGACCACCTCCTTAAATTTACCAACTGTCTTTTAAACGGTAATTACTTCTAAAAAATCCATTTTCTATACCTCCTTCACTACTGCCTTCTGTGCAACAGGGATGTTTAAATCCCCCTTCAGCCATCACACATTAGAGGGGCTCAAGCACAAGTTACTTGCAAGAATGCAAGAAGCTTTCTTAAGTAATTTTTTTTTTAAATCCTCTTTCTGAGCCATAAATTGAACAGGCACCAAATCCCCAACTACATTGCAAGGGCCAGATAAAACATCCCAACCAAAAAAATCCTGCTCTGTGGGAAGGTATCCCTGCCTATGGCAGGGGGGTGCAACTGGATGAGCTTTCAGGTCTCATCCAACCCAAATCATTCCACGATGAAAAACCCCAAACCAACCCAGCTGTGTTTTACCACTGATCTCGAAGTTCTGCACCAGGCCATAAAACATAAAAAACTGAATTCATAAAGGACTTCCACTCATTCCCACCACGCCAGAGCCACCAAGCACCACCTCTGCCTGGCTTTGGGGTGCTGAGCAGAGCGCTGAGTGGCAGTGGCAGCACCCCAGTGTCCCCAGGCTGTGCAGTGCCCCCGGGGTGTCTCACCTGCTGCAGCCCCTGCGTGCCGGACACGGGCACCTGCATGATGGTCTGGCCCTGGCCCCCGGGCACGGCCTGCACCATGATGGGCTGGCCCGTGGAGGTGATGAGCTGCCCCCCGCTCACCTGCACCATCAGCGGCTGCCCCTGCACCTGCAACAACAAGGCAACAATGAAAACGCCGCCAGAGCAGCCCCAGAGCTCACCTGTGTCCGTGTGGGGGCAGAGGAACTGGGGAACAAGCACTGAGCTGCTTCAAATCAGCTCTGGGTTCCAGCACGTGCTATGGATTTAGTGAGTTATCTGCTTCTCTTGCAGTCTAGCTGTTCAAAAGCATGAAAACCATGTTTTCCAGCCACAAGAACTACCTTCATGCACAGCCCAAGAGCAAAGTGGGATGAAAAACTTCAGTATTCACCTCATAATTATTGATTTTTAATTGAGGTTCCTATTGAGAGAACTCTGTTCTGACAGGGAGGTTCTAGGTGGCTTCAGCTCTCTCCAATTTCATGCCTACAATATTCCCATTTCCAAACTGATATGGAGCATGGGGTGTGCTGAGAGAAACTCTCCATGGTTATCGAGGGCAATTGTAACTGGAGCAACACAAAATGGAGTTCAGGGAGGAAAAGTCAAAGTGGATGAGCACCAGCCACTTCTGGGCCCAAAAAGGCTTAGACTGGATGTATAAATATAAATTTATAAATAGTGAGGGTGGTGAGGCCCTGGCACAGGTTGCTCAGAGAAGCTGTGACTGCCCCTGGATCCCTGGAAGTGTCCAAGGACAGACTGGACAGGGCTTGGAGCACACTGGGAAGGTGTTGGGGTTAAGGTCCCTTCCCACCAAACCAGGCTGGGCTTCTGTGGTAACTTTGGCCTGAGCATCTCTGGCCTCTTGGACCTGGTATCTCTCTGGTCACTAGGAAAAAAGCCCATGAAAAGAAAAAGAAGGGGAAAACCTCTCTCTTTGAACCTCCTCACCTATCAAGTCCCCAGATTCTCCAAACACATCTTGAAAAATACTCTGCCTCCACAGCCTAAATGCAAAATGAGTCCCATGAACTCGGGAATCACAACATCTGATTTGTTTAGGAATAAGAACATCACACTGTGGTAAAGTCACTGAGTTCCTGGATTTCACACCCCAGGGGGTGAGGAGCCCAATCCTGCCCCGGGAATTTGAGTTTCCAGGTCCCCACTCTGCCCCTGTCCCATCCAAAGCCCTCAGCCCCTGGGCTGGATCACACAGGGAAGAGCATGCTCAGGTCAGCACAGAGAAGCACAGGCAGCAGCACAATATCCAAGAAGCAGAAAGGAAAACAAGACATTCCAGAATTTGTGTTAATGAATCACAGCAAGGCAAAATAGCAAAAAAAAAATGGTGGGGAGAACATAACAACAACCAGAGGCCCCAGTGAGCCCAGCAACCCAAGTCAGGCAGCATCTGAGATTTGAACTCTGAACATAAAAAATGCTGTGTTAATTCTGCAGCTGGCAGGGCCATTCCAGCCCCTTGGAACCACCCTGCTCTGAAGAATTACAAACCAAACAAAACCAGAATACTGAATGCAAAACTGCCACGGCTGCCCAGGGTCTGTCAACTGCTCTACAAAGGGCTCCTGGAAAGCCTGGGTGAGTTAAGCAAGTGGAGGCTGCAAGACAGGAAATACTTCACACTGAAACCAATTTCTTTCCAAACTGGGATGTACTTGCTGTTTGGATTCACGTGGCTCCTGGCTTTCCCTGTGCTGCTCACAGGTAAATAAGAAATTGCATCTCTCAGTGCCACAGAGGCCAATATTGTCCCCAGGTGCCCTTTCAGTCACAGCTGAGAAGGTTCCACTGTCCAAGCTCAGGCTCTGGCACCACCTCTGTGTGTCTCATGCAGCAAAGGCAGAGCCCTCTGCAATGAGAAGCTCAGAACCCTAATTTCCTTGGAATTACAGGAAATCTTTGGGGTTTATCTGTTACCTCCTCATTTTGGTGTTTATAACTTTGAAGTCACACTGAACAACAATTCCCTTCCAGAACTCCTGGCATGCACCTGGGACCAGCTCCAATCCCACGGCAAACCCTAGGGGCAGCACCCAGCAGAGATTCCTGCTCCACATCCCCCTGCTCCTCCTGGAAACCCTGGGAAAACACAGCATTAGATATGTGGTGCTGGGGAGGGTCATGCAGTGCTCAGAAACACAATCAGAGAGGTCACCACTACCTGGAGGGTCTGGACTTGCTGTCCTGAGGCCGATGCCACCTGGGCCTCAGTCTGCAGCTGGACAGCTGTGACACCTCCCTGCTGCTGGGAACAGGAACAGGGAGAGCTTGAAACATGGAAATGCACAACACACTGCTGGGACAGGGGGTGGGGTTCATACACACTGCTCCAGGAACGCGAGGAACGGGAATTTTAGCAAACCTAAGGATGGAGTTCCCTGGAACTGCGTGTGGCACTGCCAGGCTCCAATATCCCAACTCACAGGGAACAGGACGGGTCATTTTGCAGAACTTCAAGCTCAGTTTCAGGGTTTTAGTTTTGAACTTTCAGGCTTCAATATCCCAACTCACAGGGAACAGGACGGGTCATTTTGCAGGACTTCAAGCTCGGTTCCAGGGTTTTAGTTCTGAAGTTTCAGGCTTCAATATCCCAACTCACAGGGAACAGGACGGGTCATTTTGCAGGATTTCAAGCTCAGTTTCAGGGCTATAGTCTGCTCACTGCCCAGGTTTGGCACTGTGAAGGGCCCCAGATTTTGGGCACACTGGTTTGTCCCAACAAAGCCCTTCCTGCAGCACAGTCTGAGCTCATCTCTGCCCCCCCTGTGTTGGTGTCTGCCCACCAGTGACCCTGAGGGACAGCCTGCAGAGGCTGCAGGAGCAGTCAGAGCTAAAAGCCTTTTCTATCTTTAGCCTCTTTGCTAAGAGTCCCAAAATACTCCCACAGTAACTGTGTTAGCATGGGGAGGTGAAGGACAGCTCCCTCCCAAGTGCTGCAACAGCCTGGTAAAGCAACTTATTTTAGCAAAATGTTTCAGGTCAGACACAGGCTTTAGGAAGTTGTACTGAAAATGAAAGCCAAGAGTTGGTTTTATCTCCTTTTCACTTAGAAAATGTCAATAAACCAACTACATCTTTGGTTATCTGCTGCAAACAGGTATTTAGGAAAATCCTTAATATAAAAAGTTTTAATCTCAAGTGCAATCTTGTTCTGGCTGAAAAAGTCAACTCCAGCTAAACCCAGTGGAAGGATTTGATCCCTCCTGAGGCCAAAGCAAAGCAGATCTCCGTGAAAACATCACCCAGTGGCTCAGCCCTTTACATGGCAAACCACCAAACCTCTTCAGCTAGAACAGAATATGCAACAAAAATCCAGCAGCAGCTGAAAACACATCCCCAAATCTGGATATGGAAAGCTTAACAGCCAAAATCAGCAAGCCCTCTAAACTCAGCCCTGGTATTTTGCACACTGAAACGTGAACTTCTTTGTGGGATGCATGAGTTCATCCAAAGCTACATGGCTGGCTGAATTCCTGCTCTGTGTGTTTGTTTTACTTCACCAGTTGTTCTGAAACAAAGAATCTCTATAAATGTTCATTTGATAAAGCTGGAGGAAGCCTCTGTGGGCTTGAATAAAACCTATTCAACTTTGGGGGAATTTTTCTTGTGGACAACTGATTGTTTCTGTTATATTCTGTTTCCTCCATTTTCAGAGATGTGTTAATATATTTTTATATGTCTTTATATTTTACTTTCCCCATGTCACCACCATTTTGCAAACTCCCTGCTACACTGCAATGTGGTCACTCACACACCTACAATTTCATTTTAATTTTATATAAGTATTTCTATTTATTTAAAATTTTATAATTTCTATTTCATTTAAAAATATACTAAGTGTATTCTAAAAGCCACATTTACTCTGACTTCCAGGCAGGTGCCATCAACGCCCAGGTGACAGAAGTCAGGTGAACAGGTACCCAGGAGGATCAGGATTGTGCTGCTGAAACCAATTTCTTTCCAAACTGGGATGTACTTGCTGTTTGGATTCACGTGGCTCCTGGCTTTCCCTGTGCTGCTCACAGGTAAATAAGAAATTGCATCTCTCAGTGCCACAGAGGCCAATATTGTCCCCAGGTGCCCTTTCAGTCACAGCTGAGAAGGTTCCACTGTCCAAGCTCAGGCAGAGCCCTCTGCAGTGAGGAGCTCAGAACCCTAATTTCCTTGGAATTACAGGAAATCTTTGGGGTTTATCTGTTACCTCCTTGTGCTGTGTCTCTCTGAGGGGTGCAGAGGGCTCCCCCATTCCCCCACTCCGTACCTGCTGCTGGATCTGCCCCGCCTGCACCACGATCTGCTCCGTGGAGCTGCTGCTGTTGGCCGTGTACTGCTCCATGCTGCCTCAGCCCCTGCAAGACAAGCAAAAATCAGGAGATCTGCTGTCCCCAGGCTTGTGCCCCCAGCAGCTGCCAAGCCAAGGGAAGCAGAGCAGAGCCCTCCCAGAGCTGCTCCATCTCCGCAAGAACCAGAGCCGGCACTTCAGGCACATCCAGCCTGAGTGAGCAGCTGAACCACCTCAATTCTGCCCCAAATTTCATGGGCTCCACCAGTTCTGTGAGTGTGCCCATGCTGGGCTCCAGCCAGGGCAGTGTCACTGCTGGAAAACCTCAGGAAATGCAACCTTTGGTGTGAAATGGAACGGCTCTTCAAGAATCCAGCAGAGCTGTGAAAGCTTCTCTCCTTCCCCCACCACACACCACGCTCTCCCCATTTTCCTCTCCTCTCCTCCTACTCTCATGGAAGGGTTTGGGTGGCAAGGGACATGCAAGATCATCCAGTGCCACCCCCTGCCATGGGCAGGGACACCTTCCACCATCCCAGGCTGCTCCAAGCTGGCCTTGGACACTTCCAGGGATCCAGGGGCAGCCACAGCTCCTAACCCTAACCCAGGGCCTCTCCACCCTCACAGGGAGGAGTTCCTTCGCTAAAAAAGAAATTTCTTCTCTTAAAGAAGTATTTCCATACTCCAATACAGCCTTCATTTATTTTGGGAAGCACCAGCAGATTTCCCATCCTCTCGCTGCCTCTCATTCCTTGGCCCTTTCCCTGAACACATCGACACCACTGTGCTGAAATAAAACTGAAATAAAAACATCTTTTCCCTGCCACTGCTTCTCTCCTCACTGGCCCTACAGCAGCAGAATTCCTGCTTTTGTGAGGTGTTTGATTTATGCCACAACTGAACAAGTTCCTGCTGCACTGCTGGACAAAAACACAGCCTGGAAGNTCATTAGGATCATCAAACTCCTGGCCGTGCACAGGATGGCTCCGAAAATATTTACAAATATTTATACATATATATATGTATATGTACATATGCACATATGTTTATACACATATATGTGTATATATATAGATATAATACACATAATTTATATTTATACAAATATAGCTGCACCAGTCACAGTTTCCTCAACAACCAACCCACGCCACGAGCGAACCAGTGCCACGGACAGCCCGAGAGCTCCCGAGCACCGCTCGAACCGCGTCCCGGAGCTGGGACCGGGCAGAGCCCGCTCCGTTCCGTGGGGTNCTGAGGGGTGCAGAGGGCTCCCCCATTCCCCCACTCCGTACCTGCTGCTGGATCTGCCCCGCCTGCACCACGATCTGCTCCGTGGAGCTGCTGCTGTTGGCCGTGTACTGCTCCATGCTGCCTCAGCCCCTGCAAGACAAGCAAAAATCAGGAGATCTGCTGTCCCCAGGCTTGTGCCCCCAGCAGCTGCCAAGCCAAGGGAAGCAGAGCAGAGCCCTCCCAGAGCTGCTCCATCTCCGCAAGAACCAGAGCCGGCACTTCAGGCACATCCAGCCTGAGTGAGCAGCTGAACCACCTCAATTCTGCCCCAAATTTCATGGGCTCCACCAGTTCTGTGAGTGTGCCCATGCTGGGCTCCAGCCAGGGCAGTGTCACTGCTGGAAAACCTCAGGAAATGCAACCTTTGGTGTGAAATGGAACGGCTCTTCAAGAATCCAGCAGAGCTGTGAAAGCTTCTCTCCTTCCCCCACCACACACCACGCTCTCCCCATTTTCCTCTCCTCTCCTCCTACTCTCATGGAAGGGTTTGGGTGGCAAGGGACATGCAAGATCATCCAGTGCCACCCCCTGCCATGGGCAGGGACACCTTCCACCATCCCAGGCTGCTCCAAGCTGGCCTTGGACACTTCCAGGGATCCAGGGGCAGCCACAGCTCCTAACCCTAACCCAGGGCCTCTCCACCCTCACAGGGAGGAGTTCCTTCGCTAAAAAAGAAATTTCTTCTCTTAAAGAAGTATTTCCATACTCCAATACAGCCTTCATTTATTTTGGGAAGCACCAGCAGATTTCCCATCCTCTCGCTGCCTCTCATTCCTTGGCCCTTTCCCTGAACACATCGACACCACTGTGCTGAAATAAAACTGAAATAAAAACATCTTTTCCCTGCCACTGCTTCTCTCCTCACTGGCCCTACAGCAGCAGAATTCCTGCTTTTGTGAGGTGTTTGATTTATGCCACGACTGAACAAGTTCCTGCTGCACGGCTGGACAAAAACACAGCCTGGAAGTTTAATTTTCCAAGTCTAAAGCAACAAAACCTCTGGCTCCCTCAATTTTTCAAGGAATGCTGGCAGGATTAAGTCACAGACTCTCTGTACCCGTTGCTGTGGTTACTGCTGCTGTCTGAGCTCCATCCTTTGCCCATTTCCTGAGACCTTTTCACAGCCAGAATAAAAGATAAATATTCTTTCTGAAAATGCTGCTGTCAGGTTCTCATTTCAATTTCACACTGGATACTTCATTTCTGCCTTAAATTAAAAATTTTAATTAAAACATTAACAGCTCTATAACCCCAAAACTCTGCAGCAGCTGCCCGAAGTTCTGCACAAAGTTCCACCAGTGCTGGATCCTCTCCATCCAAGAGATTATCTCATCCCCTTCGTTAAACACGGAGTAACCAAGTTAAATATTAAATATGAGGGATCAATCAATGGCAGAGGATGGCAGCTCCTCCCCCAGAGAGCTCATGGGCAGCTGCTCCTCACCGGGAATGCTCTGGGAACCAGGGAGTGTTCCAGTCCCAGCAGCANTCAGCTCCGCACTCCCCGCAGAAGCCAGGGATGAGCCGGGGCTGTTGTTCCGCTGCGGGAAGCCCCGGCCCGGGGGTCTCTCGGTGTGCTCGAGCCCACGGCTGCCCCGAGGGCTCGCCGGAGCCCCGCGTGCCCGCACACATCAGGGAGGCGGCACCGCGCACACCGGGACCGGCCGGGGCAGCCCGGGCCCCTCTGCCAGCGGGGAGGCTCCCGGGGAGGGCGGGGCGCTGCGGGTCCGGGCCCCGCCGGGGGA
>VWZV01013939.1:11098-26367 GCA_013397155.1 Irena cyanogastra | reverse complement strand
CGCGCCTCGCCCTGCCCGGAGCCGCTGCGGCTGCGCGGGGGCCGTGGCGCGCACGCGCGGGCCGGGCCCCGCCCAGCCCCAGGCTCCGCCTCCTGCCCGGAATGTTCTGGGCCGGGACCATGGAGAGGGTCCGCCCGCGCGCGCGGAGTGCCGCGGCCGCCATGTTGTGTGGGGCGGAGCCGCCATGTTGTGTAAGGTGATACCGCCTTGTTGTGTGCGGCCGTACCGCCTTGTTGTGTGAGGCGATACCGCCGTGTGGGCTGAGGACGACCCGCCAACTCCCCGCGAGGCGGTTGCGCCATTTCGCCGCGAGGCGGGGCCGCTGAGGCTGAGGCGGTATCGCCAATGCCCCCCTGAGGCGGAGCCGCCGTGCCGGCTGAGGCGGTACGGTGTGGCCGTGAGGCGGGGCCGCCCTTGCGGCTCGGCCGGAGCGATGTGGGCGGCGCTGGGCAGGCTCGGCGTGGCGCAGGCCGTGGGCCCGGCCCGGTTGATCGCTGTGCGCCCCGCGGGTGCGGCGGCCGCGTGGCCCTGAGGGGTGGGAGGGGAAGGAGGAGGAGGAGGAGGGTGATAATGGTGATGAGGAGGAGGGCGGCCGCCTAGGGGTGCTCGTTGTGCGGTGATCCGGGGCTGGTGGGAGCTCCCGGGCGCAGCGGAACCGGGTCAGGGGCACCGGCATTTCAGGGATGTCATGGTTGTCCCGCTGTCACAGATCAATTAGGCTCACCCTCGCCCCCTTTAACACACTCTTACTGCCTAGCTTGAGGTTCCTAATAATTGTTTTTCTCTCATCTTTCCAGCCGCAGGAGCCTTCTCCATACCCCACGTTACCATGGCCACCCACTTCTCCAAGGATCAGGAGGAGAGAGTGCGTAGGAAACGGGTTACATGGGATATTGTTGTCTGTGTAAAGAGGCCTTCCCCCTCATTACAGCCCTGACAGCACGGCACTGGCTGCATCCTGCAGCTTTTGAGAGCAAAGTAGCTGCCAGTGCTGAAATCCGTGTGGTTTTTGTGTCTAATGTCAGTGGGGCAGATGCTGTGCAGCAGCACAGAGCTCACCTGCCTGCCTGAGCACCTTGAGAGTGGTGCTGCTGGAGGGGTTTCACTAATCCAGCTATGCTCCCTGTCACATAATTACCCTTTTAAGCTTTGATTTTGTAAGATTACCTGCTGAGCTTGCACATGATGCTCGTAAATTATCTTGTTGAGAAGGTGTAGTAGCTTTGTAATTCTATGTATGGCGTGTGTAATTCTCCATAGTGGATTTGCAATTCTCTGTAGTGAGTTTGTAATTCTCTATATTGGGTTTGTCATTCTGTGAGTTGGGGCTGTAATGCTGTGAATTGGATTTGTAATTCCACATGTGGGGTTTGTAATTCTGTCTGTGGGGTTTGTAATTCCACATGTGGGGTTTGTAGTTCCACATGTGGGGTTTGTAGTTCCACATGTGGGGTTTGTACTTCCCTCCCTTGGGTCTCTAGCCCGTGCCAGCTCAAACCCTTACACCCTGCACAGCAAACTCAAACCCTGCCCCTCTTGCTGCCCGGTCCCTGGTGACGCCGTGTGCCAGGTGTGCTGTCTGAGGAGGTTCTGTTGCCCTGCTCTGCAGATCAGGTGTGTCAAGGGGGACCTGTTCTCGTGCCCCAGCACGGACGCCCTGGCTCACTGCATCAGCGAGGATTGCCGCATGGGCGCCGGCATCGCCGTGCTCTTCAAGAAGAAGTTTGGAGGCGTCCAGGAGCTCCTGGATCAAAGTGAGTGGTGCCTGAAGGAGCTCCTGATTTCCAGCAGGGAGGGTGTTGGAGCTGCTTGTGGTTACGGAGTGTGGCTGTTTTAACACCGCCTTGATTTTTGTGCTTTAGAGAAGAAGACGGGGGAGGTGGCGGTCCTGCAGAGGGACGAGCGGTACATTTACTACCTGGTAAGGGCTGGCGTGGCACTGGGACACCTCCCTGCAGCTCAACTGTGTCACATATCAGGCATTAGTAGCTCTGGGGTCACGTTCATGCAGTCAGGAAATCACAGAATGATTTGGGTGGGAAGGGACCTTAAAGCTCATCCTGAGCAGGGACACCTTCCCCTATCCCAGGCTGCTCCAAGCCCTGTCCAGCCTGGCCTTGGGCATCTCCAGGGATTGAGACAGCCACAGCTGCTCTGGGCAGCCTGTGCCAGGGCTTCACCACCCCCACATGGAACAATTTCTTCCCAATATCCCATCTAACCCTGCCCTCTGGCAATGTGAAGCCATTCCTGTTGTCCTGTCATTCCAGGCCCTTGTAAATAAATAGTCTCTGTCTTGTTGGCTCCCTGTGGGCACTGGAAGGGAGTTTCTGGAATGTTCTTCTCAATAAGAGACATGTCCTCAGACATTGCTGGTGAGGAGCAGCCAAGCTGTTGTGTGCATCTGCATTTCAACTTTACATGGGCAGAGCTGGCTGCTAAATTAAGCTGTGAAATGTTAGTTCTTTGCTCAGGTCTTTCCACAGAGGCAAGTCTGGCTGTGGAGTTTGGGATAGGAGGGGATGTGTGTTGTGTAACAGTATTTATAACAGACGAAAGTTTGCAGGGGTCATGCCCAAGGCACAGCTGAGCTTTTCTATTTTTCTGTAGATTACAAAGCAGAAGGTTTCTCACAAGCCCACGTATGAGAGCATGCAGAAGAGTTTGGAAGCCATGAAAGCTCACTGCCTGAACAACGGAGTCACTGACATCTCCATGCCCAGGTGAGGGGCTCAGGGGCTGGAATGCCAATGCTTGGGTGTTTAATTTCTAGAAGGATGTCTGAGGGATGATGCCCTGCTGTGAAATAAGAATTCAAGCATCCACCTCTATCCAGCTCCTCTGTTCAGTTAGGCAAAGCTAATTTGCATTTTCCTGTGCATTTGAGTGGTTTCCTTGTTCTCCCCACGTTCTGTGGGTTTATGGGGAGCTGTGGTAGGGCCACCTCAAACTGCAGCTGCTCCCAGGGCTGCTTGGGCACAGCACGAGGCCCCACAGCTCTTTTGGTGCTTCATCTTCCAGGATTGGATGTGGACTCGACGGCCTGCAGTGGGAAAAGGTATCAGCCATACTTGAGGAAGTGTTTGAGAACACTGACATCAAGATCACAGTTTACAGCCTGTGAGCAGAGCAGTCAGAGATCCCCATTTCCCCCAAGTTTGGGAGGAGAACCTGTGAACTGACAAGGGGGGACCTGTGTGTGGAGCACGTTCTGCATTTGGGCGTCACTCACTCGTGTGACAGTGACAGGGGCTTCCAGCAGCAACAAGCTCCAGAGAAATTCATTTGGGCTGTTAATTAGCAGGAGGCAGCGGCGCTGTGAAACCCTCGGGGAGCTCCCAGTGTGTCCCTGCAGCCACCAGGTGTCACTGGGGCTCCACGCAGTGATACACAGCCGCTGCCTCGTGGGGACTCGGGGTTTCTGTTGGGGTTGGTGCTGCTGAGCTGCCCCAGGCAGCGGTGGCACCTCTGCTTTGTTCTGTTTGCCGTGTCCTGCCTGGCACTCGGGTCACTCACCTGTTCGCACAGGTGGAACGGTTTCGTTTCTCCTTTCTTCCAACCACAAATTGGGTTTGCTGAGATGGTGCTCGCTCAGGATCATGCTGTGATGTGAAATAAACACGGCCCTGCTGTTGGATTGGTACCTGTGGCTGTTCTGGGGACAGGCTGGGATTGCAGGGAATGCTGGAGGGGAGTAAATACACCTGGTGGGTGTGTTTTGTGCAGCAGCTCTATAATTTATAGTCTGCAGAGCTCTGTTTGGTGAGGATCCAAACAGGCTGATGTGCTCTAAAAACTCACAGGATGGAGTTTAAGGTGGGATTTTCACATTTGTTTGTTGCATTTGTAGTCCAGGTGTTACACAAAGGTTGGTGTTTGTCACCCAAAACAAAAACAAATCAGTACCACCCCTGATTCCTGAGATCCATGGAAAACTCCTGATTTGGAAGAGTTTGTTCCAGAACTGAGGAACTGCCACACACTTTTCCTTCATGTTTGGTTTTTAAACCCTCCCACAATAACAAATCTTTTGGACTTCTGTCATTCTGAATGCCCAGAAAAGTGCCAGGTGTGTTGAAGAAATACAGAAATGGGACATAAGAGTTGGGAATTTTGTAGCATGACGGGGAAGGGAAGGATTCCTTGGGGAGGGACTGGATTACTCAGTTCTGTGGGGCTTTTTGCTGCTGCAAATTCTGTTTGTCATTAAGATCTCTCTATCCTTACTCTCCTTGTTCCTTGCCCATGTTTTGTAAACATGGTTGGTGAGGAATTGCTGTAGCTGGGAAAAACAACCTTGGCCAAAGAGGAATTTGGAGCAATGAGCTGATCCAGAGCAGGCATTGAGGCTGCTCATGGATTCAGTCCTTCCCCTTATTTGTGTCTGGGTTTTTGTTCTGGTTCCTTACTCATGGCATCCTCGTGAGCTTTGTTTTACATGGAAAATGATCCTGCTCTCCAACACTTGTGTGTACTCTGGAAATTTTTTTGGCATTTAGTTCTCCCTTCCCAGCTACAAAATATTCCCTCTGTGGCTGTCCCCAGATGTCCTTGAACTCAGACTTGTCAGGTTCAATTTAGGACTTCTTGCAAGTAGAGAAGAAGGAATAAACAGTGTTTTGGCTTTTGCAGTGGCTTCCCATTTTATTTCACTTTGCTTTTCCCAGGTTTATATCCCAAACAGCATTGTTTGATACCGAGTTCTTGGGCTCCATCATGATTTGGAAGAGAGCTGTTGGCCCTGACTTAAATCACAGCTCTGACTCTTGGGGAGAACAGAGGGAGAATACTTTTTTTCACCTTAAATCCCTCTCTTTTCCCCTTTCTAATGCATTTGTCTAACCAGCAGCTTTGTTCTAAGGTCTTTTCCCATGAAATATTCCCAGAATGTGATCCCACAGCTTGCCTGTGGATCACTGCCATCACTTTCACCACAGCGTGGGTTTGGTTGGGGCAGGGAGGGGGAGGAACAAAAAACACCCAAAAAATCCCAAACACCAGAGGTCTGTGTTGTGTGTGTGTGTTCAGAATCCCACAGGGCCTTGTCTCCCAGAGGCTGGTTCTCCATCCTGCTGGAATCAAAGCTTTGGGAAGCAGGACTGTCCCAGGTGTCCAGGTCTGTCACATCTCTTCATGGATCCTTTCTGATCCTGGGGAGGCAAAAAGAGACGTCCTAGAGACTCAGAGGTGACTCTTGAGTACCCCAGAGAAAAGGGAATTCTGCAACCACTTGGATTTCCTTTAGTGGTGTTTTTTAGGGTTAGATTTGGGGTGTGAGTAAAATCCCCTTCCATCTCCATTCCTCTCCCTGTTGTCCTGAACATCATCCCTGTGGGGAACAGGGAGGTGTTCTGGTGTCCCTGGACCCTTTTTATTCTTTATTCCTGGAGAAGACAGAAAATCCCTTGGGAATGTGCTGTGGGGAACCCCTGGAAGGGGAAAGCCACTGCCTGGGATTGTTAACAATATTCAGCTGACACTAAGAGAAACTGGAACCCAAATTAAAGAGAGGAGAGTTAACGAGTGACCCCCTCACTCACCTGAGCCTCAGTGCAAGATCTCAGCCAGCTTCTCCTCGTAGTACTGGAAATTCCCCTGAATATCCTCCCAGGGCACAAAGGACTTGGCCTCCTCCCCTTCCTCCTGCTCCACAAAGTTCTTCCAGACATACTCAAAGTCTTGAGGCTTCATAATCCTCAGCTTGCAGCCGGCCTCCTTCATGCTCCTGAGGGCGGCCTGCATCTCGGGCTCCTCCCACATGAAGAGCCTGCCCACCATGATGGTGAGGCGCAGCCCCTTGTTCTTGCGCAGGGCCTCGCAGATCCTCTGGGCGCAGGTGACGCAGGGGCTGGAGGACACGTACCAGGTGACATCGTGGCGGGCCCCCGCCTGGCACGTGGGCAGGATGGTGTTGAAGAAAGCCATCTCGGCGTGGGCGGCCGCGTGCTCGTCCTCCAGGTAGCCCCGGCTCGTCACCGGCTCCTTGCCCTGCGTCTCCACCACGTAGCACAGGAAGGTTTTGTTCCTGCCCGAGCTGTATTCCACGTTCCTGAACTGGAATTTGAAGAAGATGGCTGGGAGGCGTTCCCTGGGAGAGGAGAGCAGAGCAGAGAGGCAGATTTAGGTAAAGGTCGCGCTTTTGGGTCACCCCTACCTGTCACCCAAATCCCGTGGCCAAATCACTGCATTGCACCTGATTTCTCTGTGTTCCAAGGTTTAGGTTATAAAATACCCAGGATCAAATCTGACTTTGCTGTGAAAATGTGGATTTCCTGCTGGAGTCCCTACTGATAAACTACACCTACTCTTTTAATTTATTGTCCACATCTTCGCTTCTGTGACTCCAAGTGATGGAACATCTCATGGGATGGCTCTGGAGATGGGAAGGGAAAGAAATGGAAAAGAGTGGGGAAAAATGCACGTGCTTCCAAGAATAGCACATTTCTTGCCTGGTATCCTGGCTAATGAGTGCTTCTTTGGCTAAGGATTCTTTAATTGATGATTTTTTGAAGGGCAGACATGAGACACCCATTCCAGGGCGATGTCTGCAATGAGTGGTTTCACAATAACATCAGGTTTTTAAATACATCAGAGGCACAGGGAATTTCATCCCTGATTTAACTCTCTGACAGCAAAGGGGTCACAGCAGTGACGAGGTTGGCTCTGGGTTTTCATGGAACAGCTGAAGCAGCAGCAGCCTGCTCCAGGATGGATTGGCTCAGGCTGGATTGACTGGGAGCTGCATTTAGCCAGCCCTCCCTGATGGATTTTATTGCTTATCTCGGCGTGTGCCTGGGCTTAGCTGGGATGTTCACCTCCATTCTGCTCCCAGCATTTGGAATCTGCATTAGTTCAGTTAATAACGTTCCAATAAGGAATAGAAACAATGCTCAGAGCCCGTTCCAATGCCTGGCAACACTTTCTGTGCAGAAATTTCCCCTCGTGTCCTCCCCTGGCACAATTTGAGGCCATTTCCCCTCATCCCATTGTCAGGGAGAAGAGGCTGATCCCCACTGGCTCCAGCCTCCTGTCAGGGGGTTGTGGAGAGTGAAAATGTTTATGGAAATAATTTAAAACTGTTCACAGGCACTGAGTCCCCCAATATTCTCAATATAAACCCCTGCTCTGACACCAGGCTGGGGTGGCACAGCTCACCTGAGAATAGGAAAGGTCAAAATTGAAACCTCCCCTGAAAAAAGCATCATTAGATGGCATTTTTAGGGATTTCTAAATGCTCCAACCTAATTTATCAGTTTTCCCTGGGTAACAAGGTGATAGATCATATTGAGACCAAAAAAAATTGAATTTCGAGGCAGAATCTTCAGCCTGGGATTGAAGTTGTTGGAATCAGGTGGGCTGGAGCAAAGAGCAGCTACCCAGTGTGACCCTGGCACTGTCACACAGGAGAGAAGGAAAACATCTAATGAGGAAATAAAAATGTGGATTACCTAAAAGAGTAACGAGGAATTATTCCTACAAGGAGCCTCATTTACGCCTGGGGAAAGTGGAAATAAATGTGGCAGGAAATGCTCCCAGATTGGGATTACAGGCTGTGTTCAGCCAAAAAAAAAAAAAGGGATAATATTCCTAAAGAGAGTAATTGGCTTCCCAGTGATTCCTGGAAGCCAGACTCCTCCTGCAGCTGTAAGCAGCAGAGTGAGAACTTGGCTGGGAGTCCTGAGATGCCCCTAATCCAAGGGCTAAGGCTGAAATGCAACATAATTGGGTTTTAGTGCTTCTTTCCTGGCTGCTCTTGTGTTTCCTCATCGCTCCCATAGCTGCCTTGATTGCTGGGAATTTGTGAATCACTGGAAAAACCCACGAGGTGACCCCAGGTCAGGGCCTGGCCTGATCTCCTGCTGTCCTCCCTGAAATGAAAGTAAAAATTCCCTGGGGTTTCTCTACCTCCTTGGGGGTCCTTTGGGATTTCTGTTTTGCTTCCTCACTCTCCCCTTTGCAGGGTGGAAAATCCTGTCAAATCCTGGAATACCTGTGGCATTCCAGTAAAGGATTTAATTGCAGGAAGGTGCTGAGGACATTTTTCAGCCATGGTTAGCCCAGGGCCGTGGGCTTGGCAGGGAAGTTTGGACATCCTGCTCAGTCCCTCAGCATTTCTGACTGCAGGCTGAGTGCTCCAAGGCTAGAAAACCCAATTTCCTCATTAAAATTCATTTTAGGACGTGTCTTAAGTGTTCAGAACTTGGCCCAGTGGATTTTATCCACAATTTTTGGTGCCTTAGCTCCATTCAAGCAGCCAAATTTCACCTGCAGAGCCCATGGCACAAGCAGAAGGGTTCCAGGGGATATTTTGGAGGCCTGAGCTTTACTTTTAAGTAGCTGGAAGAAACCCTGGGTTTGGTTTATTTGCTGGGACACTCCTTTGGTGACTGCTAAGGGAAATGTGAGGGGAGAAGGACTCGTCCTGCTGCTCCTCCAGGGAGTGTTTGCAGGGAGCAGACACCGAGGGCTTTTCCTACTTGCAGCTGTCAATTATGGCTGAAAGTTCAGCTTCCCCAGATCCCTGGGATATCCTGCTTTTCCAAAGGCCAGGCTCCCTGCTGCCTTCACAACTGCCTCTTGTTTTGGAGCCTTTCTGCAAGTTGGGCTTTTTGGTTTCTTTATGAAAGTCAGGTTCCAGCTGTGGCTGCAGAGCTCTTGAAAATGTGAACCTTTAGGTCTCTTGAAAAATCTGTCCCTCAGGCCCATCAAGCCAATCAGCCATAGCAGGGGTGTTTTTCCTGATCCACAGGTGGAGAAACTCTCAGACAAGAGCCATTGATCACAGCAAGAAATCAATACCGAGCTCTCATCAAAGGCAACACCTCCATCCCCATCCCATCAGCAAGGCTGGGAGGGAACCAGCACTGCAGAAACAGAGCTGTTCCTATAAAACAAGTGCACTTCTGTGCCTGCCTGCTGGGAGTCCATCCTCTGAAAGTCAGCAAAACTTAGAACAAAATCCCACAATAAATCCAAACCATTTCAGACTGTTCAGAAACGCACTGGCAGAAGATGCTGCTTGTGTTGCCTGACCTAAAAGCTGAGCCAGAGCTCAGTGAACTGCCCCAATTTCATATTTAAATCCCAATCTCTTACCCTGTCACAATCTCAAAGGGTGGCAGGTCCTCCCTCTTCAGCTTCTTCTTCTTCCCCTCGCCCTCCTCGGCGTTGTCGGGTTCCCCGTTCTGGGCGTTGCTGGGCTCCTCCTGCTTCTCTGCCATCTTCCCCAGGACACTGGGACCGAGCCGTGGCCGCTGGGAGAGAGAAAGAGCAATTTCTGAGAGCTCTGGGAGCCGAGGGAGGAGGGAAAACAGAGCTGGGAGTTCCTGCCCCAGGCACAGTTGTCAGGAGCTAAATATGGAACAAAGCGGCGGCGGCAGGGGCTGGACAGGGTTGGGTGACCCAGGGCTCTCAGGTGTCACCTCCTTCCCCTGCCCTCTCCAGCTCCTTTCAGCAGTCCTTCTTGCTCCCCTTTTAATTTCAAACCAAGTGACACCTTTGCAGTGGGCGGGATGAGCCCATAATTTTTCCCTGATGGAAAATCCTGGAAGCTCGAGCGTGGATTTGTCCCGTGGGGTGCCGGACGGCTGGCACGGGCCACCTCCCTGCCCTCACAGCCTCTCCCTCCTCTGCCAGGGGATTCCATGGCTGACCTTGAAGGACCAGCTCAGCCTGGCCTGGCTCAGGTGGGAGGGGAAGGGGTCGTGGCTGTTTTGCTGGAAAATCCCTGGGTTTGGTGGGTTTGGCTCCCTGGATCTCCTGGAGCAGGAGACCTGTGCTTCCTCCCACCCTGCTCATGCAGGACTCCGAGGGGAAAATCTCCTCCTTGGAGCTGTAAATCCAAGCCAGAACCTTCTCCCAATTATTTGAAAGTCCAGCTGGAATTCCCAGTGGGCAGCAGTGCTGTTTCTCCCATTTTTCTGCATTTTCCTGCCCGTTGCCTGAGTGTTCCAGAAGTTTCCTGTGCTCTGGGATATAGCTGGGTTGGAGGGGTTTTTCCCTCTCTTTTTTGTTCCCTTCAGGATTATATGAAACTATCCCAGCATCTCACTCTCAATTTCAGTCATTTACAGTTTGTATCAATCCTGCCTAAGCTGAGTTTAATTAAAAACTTGGGTGAGGTTTTCCCAGGGACCAATCCTGGCCATGCCATGGGGCAAAGGAAGTGGGAAAATTTGGCTGTGCAGGATTTTGGAATCAAAGCACACTGGAAATCAAAGCTCCAGTACTGTGGGCTCTGCACTTAGCTCAGAACCCACCACCAGCAAACTCTGAGTAAATATGGAATATTCAGCTGTATTTGATGGGGTATTCAGTCAGTATTAGTGGAAAAAAACTGCTCTTAGTTTGAGGAGGAGAAGAGGTATTCCATAAAAATCAAATCAGTGAGAATATCTGCTTTGGAGCCAAGTCAGCCTTTGTGATCCTGTTAAATTCAGCTCTTCAGAGCCTTGGGAGGAGGCTGCACCATCACAAAGTGAAATAAATCCACACCATCGGGCAGGTCATTTATTATCAGAGAAAATTAATAACAAATTATCACAGATAATTAATTCTGGCTGCTCTTCCCAGCCCCCCTGCCATCACCCTGCCTTGCTGTGCTGGATATCCTTTGGAGCTTTTCCCCAGTGCCACTGTGGCTGCAGTTTTTGGGGACAGAGCACCCCTTTGATGAGTTGTTGTTTAGGTGGTGTTGTTTAGGTGACAGAGCTGGCGGTGCTGACAGCCCAACCAAGGATTTGACAAATTTCAAGACATCCTATCCGTGGAACATATATCTTCCATGGTGCAGGATTTTATTTATTTTTAAGCCTAAAATACTTTCCTGCATGGCAGGGGTGGTGTTTTGCCTCCTGTGTGGTGACAACGCTCAGATTCCACCTCCCCTGTCCAATTGCTATCACCTCTGACATTTCAGGGGCTGCTTTTAGGGTGGGAATCCTCTCCCAATGACTGACAGCTCATTTCCTCCTAATCCTGATATTTTCAAGCAGCATTTCAGCCCCTCTCCAGTCCCTCTGACCCACTCTGCTTTATTTTTGGAAGCTCTTCATGGCTGGGCTCCCAGTTTTGCTGCAGCTTTAGCCTGGCCGCTCCGAGGGTGAGCTCTAATCTAATCTGGGGAATGTGGCACCGAGGCTCCCCCTCTCTCCAGCCTTTCCCAGCTGCTCCCCAGCTCCTTCTAGGGCAGTGCTTGGAGCAGCCACGATCCTCCCCCTGCTGCAGCCAAAAATATAAAAGGGCACCACAGAGCTGCTGTGTTGGAGCTGGGGGTGGGTGAGGGCTCTGGTGGCTTTGGTGGCTGTTCGTGACCCCAAATGTGTCCCCAGGGGCTCAGGAGGGGCCTCCCAGCAGCACTCAGGGGACCCCAAATTGTGCACCTGCCAGCCAGAGTTTGTATTGAGGTCCCTCTCCACCTGTCCCTGTCCCCACTGATTTCATATTTTGTCCAGTTGGGTCTGAACTTGTTCATAAAATCCCAGGATCACTGAGGCTGGAAAATCCCGCTGGGACCATGGAGTCCAGGCTGTGCCCAATGCCCACCCTGAGCACTGAGTGCCACCTCCAGGTGACACCTGCAGGGATGAGGAGCCCCTTCCAACCCTTTCCATGAGGAAATTCCTGCTGATGCCCACCCTGAGCCTCCCCAGCACAGCCTGAGGCCGTTCCCTCTCCTCCTGTCCCTGTTCCCTGGGACAAGATCCCAAATCCCCCCGGCTGTCCCCTCCTGGCAGGGAGTTGTGCAGAGCCAGAAATTCCCCCTAAGCCTCCTTTGCTCCAGGCTGAGCCCCTTCCCAGCTCCCTCAGGATTCTCCAAACCCTCCCCAGCTCCCTCAGGATTCTCCAGACCCTCCCCAGCTCCCTCAGGATTCTCCAAACCCTTCCCAGCTCCCTCAGGATTCTCCAGACCCTTCCCAGCTCCCTGAGGCCGAGCCCTGCCCAGGGGATCACGGCTCAGCTGCAGGGGACACACAGGACAGGGCTAAGGGACAGCTGTGCTGGGAGAAGCTTCCAGGCTCTGCTGGAGTTTTGGATATTGAGGATCCTGCATCCATCCAAGTCCAGAGCAGCTTCTTCAGTGACTTTAGAGGCACCTCTGAGCACTCTGCTGACTTTTATCCCCCGACAGGGATCTCTGTGTCCCCTGCAGGTCCTTGCTGTCCCTCTCCTTGCAGCAGCAATTCCTGGAGTTAACCTGGCTCTCCCTATCCCCATCACCCACACCTGCCTGCCACGGGCCGTGCCAGGAAAAGGGAGCTTTTATGGCACAGGAACATTTTGGGATAGATGTGAGAGTGAAATAAGAGCCTGGCCGGGTGAGTCATGGCTCAGCCCTGCTCTCCATGCCGAGGGGACAGCTGGTGGCACTAACAAACATCTCCCTGGAGACATTGTCTGGCAGCCAGCCCCCTCCTGCTTTTTCCAGCGTAACTATGNGGGACAGCTGGTGGCACTAACAAACATCTCCCTGGAGACATTGTCTGGCAGCCAGCCCACTCCTGCTTTTTCCAGCGTAACTATGGGACAAATAAATAAACACTGACAGCTTTCCTTCCTTCCTTCCTTCCTTCCTTCCTTCCTTCCTTCCTTCCTTCCTTCCTTCCTTCCTTCCTTCCTTCCTTCCTTCCTTCCTTCCTTCCTTCCTTCCCTCCCGGGTTCTCACCTGTCCCTCTCCTCCTGCCTCAGGACCACAAATGTTTCAAGGAGGGCTGGAAACCCTCCTGTGCCACGGATTGACCTGGGCAGTGCCCAAATCCTGCTGAGAGATGCTCCAGCAGTGCTGAGCCCCAGCTGAGGGATGCTCTCACCTGGGCACCTGCCTCATCTTCCATCCAAAGCCTCCCTGGCTCCCAGTTCCCAGCCTGGCACACGAGGAGCCTTGGCAGGCGCTGCTGCCTCCCCAATTAATCCCAAGCCCAAGTGGGAGTTAATGACAGCTCCCAGCAGGGCTGGAGCTCCTGCTGCAGCTTCCTGCGAGCAGCTCTGGTGGAAGGAGAGCTCCAAGCACAGGAATTTCTGTCCTGCAGCACCCGGGGCTGGGGCAGGGCCTGGCAGGGCGGCTGTGTCACCTGCACGGAGGTGACAAACCCTGGCTGGCACCTCGGTGGGTGCTGGAACACGGCTCCAGGCAGCAGCAAAACAGGGAGAGCTGCAGCAGAGAGCTGGGACAGCTGGGGGGGAGAGGAGGGAAAGGGGAAAGGAAAGGGAAAGAAAAGGAAGAAGGGGAAAGGAAAAAGGGGAAATAAAAGGGGAAAGGAAAGTAAAAAGGGGAAAGGAAAGGGAAAAGGGGAAAGGAAAGGGAAAAGGGGAAAGGAAAGGAAAAAGGGGAAAGGAAAGGAAAAAGGGGAAAGGAAAGGAAAAAGGGGAAAGGAAAGGAAAGGAAAGGAAAGGAAAGGAAAGGAAAGGAAAGGAAAGGAAAGGAAAGGAAAGGAAAGGAAAGGAAAGGAAAGGAAAGGAAAGGAAAGGAAAGGAAAGGAAAGGAGGGGGAAGGAGGGGAAAGGAAAAGAAAAGGAAAGGATTGTATTTGCCCATTCCAAAAGCAAATCTGGGGTTGGGGCTGGACAAACTTGAGCTTGGACAGGGCTTGGACCGACCTGGGACAGTGGGAGGAGTCCCTGCCCTTGGCAGGGCTGGCATGGGATGATCCTTAAGTTCCCTCCTGTCCCACACCATTCCAGAATTCCAGGATTCTGTGAAACCAAGGCTGGGCTGGGGCTGTGCTGCACAGTCTGGCCAAGAAACCCTCCAGATGACTTTGAAATGTCATTAAAATGATTTTTATGCATGGGGGTTCAGTGTATCTGTTTAAACAGCAAATGCACCAAACGATGCTTTAAATATTAATACAGGAGGCTGTCTCAGTGAATTTAATTTTCCCAATTGATTTCAAGTTGCTCTGGCTAGCACAGGGAGGAATATTTGCTATTTTTGCTGCCTGTGAGAAGAGGCAGGAGGCAAAGAAAAGCTTCTTCTGCACTTACAGGTGGGCTGGGAGGAGGAGAAGCTGGAAAGAAAACAAGAACAAGGCAGCCAGTCCCAGCAGCTGGGAAAATGGGGAGGGCACACATGGAAAAAAATCTATTAATCTTAATTTCAGATTTTCCTTTGCCTGCAGAAAAAAGTGGGAAGAGGAAATAGACCCAATTTATGAAAGCTGATCAAATATGCATTAATCTATTTAATTGGAAATGTTATTAAAGAGTTGCAGGTATGAGCCAGATCTAGAGCCATCAATTAAAATGAGATTTAAATATTTCTCTCCCGTTTCCAAAAGGAGATAAAGGCTCCTTTAATCCCTCCTGCCCTCTCTGGATGGCCCTGCTCATCCTTGTTCCCTGAGGACAGGATGGGCAGAGCCAAAATCAGCCTGAACTCCCCCAAAACCCAACGTGCAGCCAGACCCCACCTTCACTGGAGGGAGAAATAATTTCCATTTGTCCTTTGGCATCAGGGACTTCCTGGGAGACACAGCAGCTGGAATAAGTGCAGTGGTATCACAGAGAAGAAAGCCCTGATTTTTTTTTTAATTTCTTTATTTTTTTTTAAATTTCCTTTTTTATTTCAGCAGGTTTTGATGTCACCAGTGCTGCTGGCAGGGCTTTGTGGGACTGCTCCACGGCCTTTTCCTGCAGCTTTTCCTTGGGACACACAGCCCTGGGCTGGCAGCAGCCCTGGGGCAAGAAGTTCTGAGCCAGGGGGGAGAAATAATGGATCAAAATGACAGAATCCCCAAATTTTACAGGGAATACAAACTCCAGCTGCTCCCAGGGTTGGTTTTTCAGTCATTCTGAGCCCCTAGTTCTGCCCAGGTTGGAGCAAATCCCTTCCCCTGATCCCTTGAGCTTTTGGGAACCTCCCCCCAAACCAGTCCAGCGAGAATAACTCGGATTTATTTATTTATTCTCCAAAAAATAAACAAAAAAACAACAGCTTGTTTTATTCAAAGCGAATACAATTTATGTTACAGCTCAGCTGAGCCCTCCCACCCCCAATTACAGCCCCAATTACAGCCCCAATTAATTACAGCCCCAATTACAGCCAGTGCCAGGAAGAAGATCCACGTGCCCCTTCTTTTTACCTTCTGTGCTTTTAACAATTAAAAATAATGTAAATTCTGTCTGGAGAGAGCTCAGGTTTCTAGGAAAAGGGGTAAAAGATGAATCCAAGCACCCCTTGTGTCTGATTCCATCCCATTCCTTTAGAATTCCCATTATTTGAACCTTTCCTGATTGATAATGGCATGGAAATGCTGCAGAAAACCTGACAGA
>VWZV01013938.1:0-102083 GCA_013397155.1 Irena cyanogastra | reverse complement strand
ACCACCTATTTCTCCAATACAGTTCTTGAATTAATTCTGGCTTCTGGTTGGAAACATAATTAATTTTCCTTTCATTTTTACATTCTTGAAAGTTTTTTTTATTAAAACTGGGAGGTGACATGACAGGAGAATGCCAGCTTGGTGCTGTTGGTTTCTTGAGAACAAGAAAACCAGTTCCCTGATGGAGACCTCATGGAAAAGTTCTGTAAGTCTGAGGGGAGGGATAGGCTGAAAGAGAGAGGGAGATGGGAGAACAGGAAGAGAAAAAGGGAGATTAGTGAAAGAGAAAGCTGAAAACAGAAAGCTGCAAATTAGAAACTGAACATTTTTTGGGTTACTGCTTCCAGGATTTTGTTCTGTAAAGGAGGACTTGCTCCTTTTATGAAAAGAGTAAGTTTGGGAAAGCAAGTAGAGGCAGAAGTGGTTTCTGGCCTAACCTTTCACAGCAGCTTGGCTGAGCTGTAGACAATTTTACAGTGCAGATGAAACAAGTTTGGAGACAGGCTTGAGCATGGAATAGGGGTGAACTCCAAAAGCCCCAGGTTTTTAAAGAAAAACAAGAGGTTGTGTAAGGCTTTAAAGAGCAGCTGAATTAGAGACCTTGGCTATGCTATTTTGATTTGTAGATATACAGTGGTTTCGCCTTCACTGGGTGATATTAATTGGAGTACTTTTGCTGTGAGCTGATAATCAATGTATTTCAGAAATGAAGATGAAACTCTTTCAGTGAAAGATTATCAGATTCATCTCTGTACAAATAGCAACTGTTGTCTATCTCAGAGTCTCTAAGTAAATGTTAATATTTGCATAATTGCAGACAAACATATTTAATGAATAGGAAACTTTGACATGTTCTGAAAAAGCTTCTTAAAAGAAAACCAGCCCCAAACTCAAAACAAACAGCAGAAAAACCAAATAAAATCCTGTACGGGAAGCATTTCATTTTAGTTTATTCCATCCTCGATTAAAGGAAAATATTTTATTATAGAAACAGGATTTAAGAATAAATCTCTGTTCAAGTCAGCACTGGAGTAGTTACTTAATTTTCATTGGCACCTGTGGGACCTAAGCACATGATTCATATTAGACAGATGCTTAAGTGCTTCCCTGAAAAGGACTGACACAGTGACCCAGCCCCAAAAGTGTATTCATGTATTATATGCAGTCTCTATAATATGCCAGTAAACCAGAAATAAAATGGCTGCTTGTGCCAAAAACATCTCATGATATGTAGCTTACAGAATGGTACATTGTAGGTTTACTAGTGTAATTCATTTTTATCACTGCAGCTCAGCTGATTTCCTGATGGAAAAGGTGAACAGGACAGAAGAATCGACACTCCATGATTCCTCTGTACCTAACAAGATTTATTCTCAAATGAGCTTAGGAACATTCCTTCTGCATTCTGATGGACAGCAAGCAGATTGAAGAAAGGCCTGCTATTCCTGGGGCTCTCAAACAGCAGAGAAATAAAAGGGTTCCTAAGACAGAGATTGTAACTTTTGCACTCAGCAGAAAATCCTCAAATGTGAGTGAAAAGCAGAAACGCAGTGGAAGAATAAATTCATTCAACAATTCCCCAGTTCACTAGTTTAGAAATACCCTCCCATATGACAGCTAGGATAAGACACATTTTAAGATTGCTTCCTTTTTTTTGCCAATTTATTTTGTAGGTGTTTCCAGTTTTGTAATTAAGTATTTTACTCTTTTGCTTAGTGCAATACAATTTGTCTTCCTGTTAAGTCCAGAATTCAAATAATTTGATAAATCTGGGGGAGTACATAATACATGTTCAAGCAAAAAACCCAAATAAATCAGTGTTGCAAGTAAGTTCATTGCAGGGTCTATATTTTGAGAGGAATTAGGAGCTTGAAAGCAATGGTAAGCTCTTGCTAAATTCCAGTGCTTGGATCAAGGTATGAAGGAAGCAGGAATTGCTCCCAGATGGTAATAGGCAATTCATTACTTCAAATTACACTGTCCAAGGGAGATAAATCCTGAACTGCTCATTGCATTGAAAAGTGCTGTAGCTGGAAGTCTAGGATGGAAAAAGCCCAGACAACTGGAGGTGGAGAAGTGACAATATGTAGGTGAAGATGTGCAGGAGATGAGTTCAACAAGGTGAAGTCCATCCTGTGATGCAAGGGCTCTTGATACCTGAGTCCCAAGAATGGCAACATGTGCACTGAGGAACAAAAATGTCCCAGCTGTGAATTTCAAAATTTGGTGTTGAAGAGGATTTAAACAACAAGGTTTAAATTACTGTGTTTAAATTGATTACCATAGTTTGTGAATTGAACTTGAATTTTGGTACAATGACTGAATTGTATTCTAACTGGGGAAAAATATACATGACTGTTTCTCATGCTGCTGCCAAATAGTCACTGTTCACACAGCATTAATACTTGCATTTTTCTAAATGAACTACAACATTTGGTCTGACCTGATTTTTTTTATTTTTTCCATGGAAAATGATTCTATTTTATATATTGCTAAGATGGACCTGCAAGTAAACTTTCTAAATCCTCTTATCTTCATTGAAACTGCCCCAAAGAAATGGGGGAGGTGAGCTTGGTTCCCACCATACTCAATCCAGCCCTAGAGACTTGGGTTTGGTGGTGATTACCTTCTCTCAGAGGACTTACACAGAAGGCAACTGCTTTGAATTCCTGGGCTGATACAGATCTGAAATCATCACCCACCTCTCACTTTTTTATCTTCAAAAGAATAAGCAGAATTGCACACAACCATTTAAATGAGCTTAGAGTGCAATGTGTTAAAATATTTCCCACTAAAGTCTTATTGAGGAAAACCTGTTTTGTCATTCAAACATGTCCAATCCACAGTAAGCATGCATGTTCTGTTTTCACACAAAAGTCCCGATAGGAAATATTAAAAGAGAATACAAGAATGCTCTAAAAAAAGTTACAAATGCTGTAGTTTGATTGCAGTTGTATTTGAGTGCCTAAAGCATCACTACTGTGTTGCTTTGTAATCAAAGGGTATTTTTATTTTTAGATATTCTTTCAGCCACTGATGGAATTTCTAATCAACAGGAACAATTTAATCCTTTGTTTTCTTGTATAAATTGTAAAAAAGCTCCTATTTAAATTGAGGGGGCACAGAGGAAAATTTCACATATTGCAGGAGAAGTAGGTTGTGAATGTCCACGTTGTCTAATGTTAAACGTAATCGAAGGGTTTCTAGTATAATGTGGGATTGAAGATTCTTTGCATAAAGTGAAAGGCAAATCACACCCATTGTCTCAGTGCCTTTACTTGCAAATGCAGATGTGCCCAGCAAGGTAGTGTCCCAGATACATTAGTGTGTCTGAAAGCAGGAGCAAATGAGGGAAGTTTGCTCCTTTCTTACTTCATTTGGTCTTGCTTTGTCTTTCTTCATAAGCCAAACTAACTATCGAGTGTATAAAAACCACTTGGAAGTGGAAAAAACCCCAACAAAATACCACAATGCACTTCTTGACTAGGATGCTTGTCCCAAAGCAGAACTCTTTTGGAATATGGTCTTGGCACTCCAAGCCTGTATTCAGGCGGAGATTGTGAGCTGGCTGATAAGGCACTTCCTCCAACCCAGACTTTTTCTCTTCCAACCTCTTAGATGTTATTTGTCCATTTCCCTGCATCATTGTGAGTCTTAATCACTTAGGACAATGCTCATATAATCATCAGTGGAGAAAGGTTAAGGGTCTTAATGTGCCCCAAGCACTATAAAAGCCTCAGAGAAGAGGCTCAGTGACTGAACAAATTATCTTAAAGGATAAATATGGTTTTTTTTCTCCTTAATGTATACAACTAGATGTGCTTTTACTGTAATGAGCAGAAGTGACTACAAAGGTCACTGATAATATCTGTATTTATAGAACCATTTAGAAATATTCCTATCTCTTCCCATCATTGTGGAGGAGTTTTACAATCCTTTCCTTTCATCAGGCTGGCCAATGACACAATTTCTTCTACAAAGTTTTTTGGAACATGGGTAGAACTTGGAACAATACTCAGGAATTTGGATGTACATGCTTAGGCTGTTACATATTCTTCAGAATCATTAAAACCTTTATCTACTCAGGGACTTTAGTGAGACTTTCATAGTTCCATATATAGAAATTAACTGATTTAGATAAAAGATCTCTGAGATTGAGCAGCTTCAAGAATTTACTGCCCTCTGTCTAATTATCAAAGCAATCATCACCTAGCTAGCTGATATTTCAGGTTCTAGCAGCCTTTGACACCTCACACTCTATTTGGTCCCTATATTAAAACAGTGAAAATCAGACGGCCCACTACTGTTTCAGCAGACATTTTAATGGGTCATGGAACTTTTTTCTCTGAAGTGCCAGTTTTGATACAACAACGAACACCCTAAATTAAATAGTTCCAGTAAAAGGATCAGTGCAGCCAACTTGGCTTCAAATTGATGCAAGCTGGCCTAGCACACTGAGAAAATCCTCAGGAGGATAGTGTTAAGATACCAGAGATACTCCACCACTGACATCCAAAGTCTTCCAGAAAGCAGTCATACATTTCTGTCTCACCATAGGCACATCTGGGGTGGAGAATGGCTCAAGTCTGAGTCATGTGGTTGTGGAGGCCTGTGAAGCTTTTGTATACATCGTGTATAAAAGGGATATTTCATCCTCTGGGATGTCCATTTGGCACTTCTTCAAGAATGTGAAAAGCAGGCTTAAATGAAAAATTCAATGTTCTGAAATAGCTGATTTTTCTAAATAATAAGAGACAAAAAAGTTCTTTACTGAAAGCAAAAACTTTTGTCCAATAAAATAATTCTAAAAGAAACAAAATCTCTTTTTTTTTCCCCACATGATGTGATCAAGTACATTTGTCATGGGTAATTTGTAAAGTGCATGTTTTTAACACTGTGTTGGTCACAAGATCTGTACATTGCAAAGGCCCAGTAAAAACTCAGAAAAAGCTTGGAAAACAGATCCTTGCTCATTGTAACTAGAGCATGGAACAGGGCGATATCTGAGCAGTGAGCTAACAAATGACCCATTACAGAGGTTATTTAAATGTTTGGAATAAAAATGGTAATGCCTCTTTAGGTACTTCCAATGGCAACTCAGGAGTTTGAATTCTCTGTTGTAACAACAAAATGCTACCACAGTTTAATGAGAAGAGCCTGAACTATTAAACCCTACAAAGGTCACATTTATTGAAATCTATGTGTAAGCCATTTAACTGGAACTTGGGGTATTTTTAATCTGGAAGTTGATTTTTCCTCTTTTGTGGTTAGAGTCTATCATTATCTAAATGTTTACACAATAGCATTGATACAGTTTCTCATTTATGAGTGAATGTATAACCTACATTTTGCATATCATGATGGCTATCACAATTCTGTACTTTTGTTTACCTTTAGCTTAGTATTTTTAAATATGAAGCACAGGTAACATAGTCACTAGCAGCAGAACACTGCCTCCATACACAATCCTAAGGGTATGGACCTGCACCACAAATTCACCCACAGTAAAATCAGTACTTTGATATTCTGTGCCTTATTTTTTGTAAAAACAGAGCTTTTAGGGAGTATCAAGGATGAAGGGTTTTCTTTAGAGCTGAGAGACCCTGAATTCCAGGCTGGAGGTGAGAAGGTTTCCCTTGTTCACCTCATGCACAGTGGGATTTTACAGGTACTGTAGTCCAGACCCCCTCTGTGCAGTGACAGGTCCAGCAGGTGACTCAAGTCACCCATTGCAACATCATCCATTGAGTACAGTCTGTTACACATAAAGGGAGTTGAATAATGCTGAAAGTGTCTTTAAAACATAAAGAAAGGCATTTTTAACGATGGCTCTCTGAGTGTGGAGGCCCTGGAAAGCTTCAATTAATTTACTTTGTTATGAAATATTTCCTGTTCACAGAGAAATGTGGAGGGTTGATGAATACTGGCACCTGAAAGTCTTGGAGATCTAAGTATTGGAAACACATTATCTTACTGTACATCCCTAGAGTCAACCACTGCCCCTTATCAGTCACTGGATAAGCAGTTCCACTCTCTAGGACTTGTTTTCCTTAAATTAAATTTTTTCATGTGGTCCTCAGAAATCTAGCGCAGCAAGCCAAGCTAACAGCTTTGTGCTTCATTTGCCTGAAACAATTATTCTGATCTTTTCACTTGAAATTTTTTTTTCTGGTGATGACTAGAGTTTGGCTGACCCTTTTCTGTCTGGTCTCTCTAAAGTTTTTTTATCTGGTACATGGATAAAACTCCATACAAACCAACCTAAGGTAAACAAAACAAAATTAAACTTTGGAAAAATGGAAACAAACAAATGGGAATTGGAGAAGTGTTCCATGGGAGGTGCAGCATTTGCAGGCTTGCTATGTTGAACATTTCAGATAAAAAGCTGAGAACTTTAGCCAATTTCTTTTCCTCTCATCTGTAATTTCATGTTCATTTTTGTATCATGGACATAAACCAATCTGCTGCAAAAACACATACAAAATTATTTCTATAAGCTGAAATTGTTGTAGTAAACAACAGTTTTATATTGTGCAAAAAGGAAAATTCGGAGCAGTTTTACAGTACCATAATTAGAAAGAGTTCTTTAGCAGAAAACTTTGCTTTTTAACTAGAATGTGTAAGGGAATAAGTGATGGAGCTTCAGCAAAGAAAAGAATATTCATAGCAAACATCTGGCTATACAGTAGGTTTATAGCTAATATTAGAATAATTTAAATTTAAGTCACATTCTCTCTTGTAATTAGATAAAGTGATTTCAGACCATTCTGGCTTGTAGCCATTAAGACTACTAAATCCTGAGCAAAGTTTCATCTTTTCAGATCTCTCTTTCCACTGGTGATGACCCTTTTAGGGAAAATATTAAACCAGTGTTCTTCATCACATTAGAGACAAGCAGCACAATATTCTCTTTCATTCCTTTCCAGATCTCATTCTTCTGTTAGGCTTAATTCACAGCCCTGTGTATGAGGTGCACCAACTACCAATGATCCCATTTGCTGTTTCTTATGGGCAATCTGTCAGCTGTCATCTGCCACGTTTTACCATCATTCATTTTTAAGCAGAATGTTGGATGATTATCTTGATATTATCCTCTTACTTTAGCACCTTAAAAATCATTGTATTACTCATATTGAGCTGAAAAACTGGAGAAGAAAATGTATACCAGAACAAGAAGAAATTATTTTAAAATGGACTAATACATAGATATTCTCAATAGAAATCACAGAAGGTTCCTTATTGTTACTTCCATGACCTAAATCAGGATAGTGTTGTGCCATACAACCTCAAATTAAAAAAAAAATCAAATTTTTACTTTGAATTTGAAAGTTGGGAGGAAACAAAAACTGTTAACAGCTAGACAGTTAGCAATTTGTAGGTCTCAGGTCTAAACCTGGACGCCTAAATTTAGGAGACTATGAGGTAAATATCTTCAGGTGAGGGAGGGATATTGTTTTCTCTCTCATAGAAGTCATTGGAGACCTAGCATGGGATTTAGTCTGGTTTGATGTCTGGTGGCAGCTGCTTGGCCTCCCCCTGCCAGTTTTTTCTTGTATCTCCCAGTCCTGTGAAAGTCTCAGACTCCCTACTGCATTTCAACTGGTGTCAGACACCTACATTTAGATAAATTAATTGAATACAGTAAAAGCTAGAGATCACACCTGGCCAAAAACCAGGTTGCTTAATCTAATCTAATCTAATCTAATCTAATCTAATCTAATCTAATCTAATCTAATCCCATTTGAAATCTTGCACAGAATCTCAGCCAGGCTCCAGTTGTCTCTGCCATACATCTCCTGGTCAGCAGCAGTCTTGTGTGGCACAGGATGCAAATGAGTCATGCCATAGATGTCTGCTCTCAGAGGAGCTGAATGGCTTTTCCACGTGCTGTCAATGATATTTTGTCAAAATCTCTGTTGATAATTATGAGATCTCAGACACCTACTGAATATATAAAAGTCTGCATATATGCTCCTGAATTTAGACACATTTTATACAACCAAAATCTGCACTATATTAAATTTTATTCATGCCAGTCTTTTGATAGTTTTAGATAGCCCTGCAAGAGGGACAGGCTTTCCACCTACCCTTGTTCAAATACACAGATGCAGGAGGACAGCTGGGAGTGTCTCCATGTAAGTCAGCAGAGGACAGCAGTAGCTGGTAGCACTCCACCCCTGAGACCAGCTGACCTGTGGTTTGGCTTTGTGCTCCACAGTCAGAAAACATCCCTGAAGGTGCTCAGTTCAAAACTGCTGTATTTTGCTGCCTGAAGACTTGGTTAGACAGCAGTTCCAAATGGAATGCTGTCCAGTGCTGAGGCTGGTCTCAGTCTGATGGAAGCAATAGCAGGTGTGGAGAGATCCCTTTGGAAACAGAGTGGGCCAGCACAATTTTTGTCTTAATGCAACATGTGTTCTTAGTTTCATTTGCATGAAACCTTTGCTGTTCATGTGCATTTATGCAATTGAAGAGAAAAGCTAACATTATATAAAAGAACACAATGCAATTTTTGGAAAGCACAGTGTGTATTTGGGAGACAACTGTTCACATCAAGGCCCAGCTGGATTTTTTTTAATACCAAGGCAACTCAGTAAAACCAATGAACAAACTTGTTGTTGTAACTGAACAAGATTTATCTCTTGCTGTCTCATTTTTACAGCTGCATGGGGTGCTTATAAGGGTCAGGATTCTGTCTTTTTTTTTTTTACCCTATTCCCCAAAATCTCAGCTTTCAATCAGCAAGGTCACAGAATCCTTTGGGGGAAAAATACAGAAAGTGGCCAAAAATTTGTTCTTGCTCCTCTGTTTTTTGATATTTAGGAACTGCAAGCTTTCCTTTGAGCAGCACGAGCACAGTGTTTTTACTTTCTGACATTGAGAGGTTTTTGGAAATGCTTGGTGAGATTTGAGTTTACTCTGTGCCTCTTTCTGTATGCCTTGAAATAGTGCTTGATATTCCCAATGTATGTACTTCAGGTGTTTGAAAATTGAATGGTAATAAAAACAAACAAAAAATCAAAAAACCCACAAGCCAACAGTTGAACACATTCAGAGAGAAGGAAAACAAAGCATGGAGGAACTCTGTTGGAATCTAATGGTGAAGATGGGAGCTACATTAACAACTCTGAGGAGAAACCTTGAATCTTGTTCAATTTGGATTTTCCTTGGGAAATTTTTGGGAACATTTCTGTTTAAGTTAGCTTGTTGTAACCTGGAAGAAATCACAGCTTTAATAATATTCATCTGTGCAAATCTGAACAAACTAATTATGTTTAGGCATGCCTGGGCTGAGGTGTTACCCTAATTTAAGGCAACATTTTGTGGCTTAGCAGTGCAATAGTCACAAACCATAAGGAAACATAGAAGAGACTATTAATTCTCCTCCAAGCAGGAAGAACTGTGTGTGGTCCTTCATCCTACATGTACTCTCAGTAAAATGCAGAAATCACTGGAAAATAAAGATGATTAGTGGGGCAAGAGAACTCAGCACAGTGAATGGCAGCTCACATTTCTGGGTCAGCTGGAACTTAGATGTGTCCTTACTAAATTTCATGACTTGTCAAAGCCTTGAAAATTGTAAATTGTGAATGGAGCATTAATATAGAGTGTCTGGGAAGCAGCCAGTTGCCCATGCAGTTGCTTCCCAAGAAATTAAAGAAGACTTAAAATGTTTTCGGAAGTACTTTGGGCAAAGAATAATTCTTCTGATTGTATATAATGCTATTTTTTTACTGCTGTGCATTTCTAAGTCCACATTCAAAAAATGGTGTATTTGTCTCCTTGATTGCAGGAGCACCTAGACAGTTCACTATAATTTTACCAAGGTACTCATTGGGAGATAGAATTTGTTTTTATGAGTGACCCTAGAAACCTAACCTGGCCTATAAAACTGCCTAGCTGAAGGATTACACATATATAACTTTATTTACTCTTCAACTCTACCTGGCCTTGGCAAACATTTCACAACTGCACACCGTGTTTCAGTGGGAAGCAATCACTGCACTGCCAATGGCTTAGGAGAGGGTCTCCATCCTCAGCTGTAAATGTACCAACCTTCAGTGAGCAGCACTGATTAATCCCAGATGAGCATGTGATTCTCACAAGCTGTGGTCAGAGCGTTGCAGATCTGGGATGGAAAACGAGGGGTCACATTTCTGTTTAGAGTGGCACATTCACATCTCCGGTTGTCCTGTGTTTTGCATACCTTAAAATCAACAACTGACTTACCTAACCTGGAAGGAATAAAGCAAAACAAAACAATACCCCCACAAAACACTCTTGTGAAATCAGGAAGATTAGAAATTGCCAGTATGCCTTTATATCTGCCATATCTTGCTGACTATTTTGCATTCCTATGCTATTGCAGCAATTTCTAAGTATGAAACTTCCTTTTCAGTGGTGTGTGTGGTGGGTGGGAAGTTATAAATTAGACCTATAGACAAACACAAATCTGAGGCAGAGCGTTAGTGTGGATTATTCGCAGCAAAAGAAGGAGCTGTCCTTACCAGAGCTGTCAGTGACTCTGCTATCCCACCTAAAATACTCGATAATGATCTGTAGGAAAGAAATCTGTGCTGGCAACCAGCAGAAGTAGCATTAATAGGTCTTTTTTTACTTCCATATTTAAAAAAAAATCTTTCAACACAAGCATGGTTTAGTGGGTATCTGGGGACTTTACTGGAACGTGTTCATTTCACTCACAGTGTGGTAAAAACACGTACATCTGAGCATGATCTTTCTCCAGCTTTTAGAAGGAAAGTGGCTTAAGAAGCAAAATTCTGCTTTAAGGAGTTAAACCCCTGATCACATACTTTGTTCCCACTCTGTGTGACATTTTAAGCTGCCTTTTCAGTTTTCCTCTCATTTGAAAATTCTCTTGCAAGTGGGGAGATGGTGCTCTGGTGATTAAACACAGATTTTAGTAGCTTGCTTTATTAACAATGTCTCTGTTTCTGCCAAATGTTGTTGCTTCAGGATTCTCTGGTGTGTACCAAGAGCTGGCACATGTTCCTGCATTTGTTCTGGCACTTTTCAGTCCCCACAGTGCAGCAGCTCAGGCACTAGAGGAGTAATCCAGCAAAACACCCCAGGGACAGAAATGCCAACCAACCAAAGCCTGACCTGAGCAATGCAGCCAGCATACTTGAACTCTCCTGGAAAATAGGAACTGCAGTAATGGAATTGAATTCTACAAAAGATATTATTAAAGAGGAAAAAAAAAAAAAAAAGGTTTGAATTGAGCTCAGTTTTAAAGCCAATGTGAGCCTGAGCATAGCTGCTCCCAGGGCAGGGCAGGAATCAAACTGGTCCACATTTTCCCTGAGAGCATGAAAATGATTGATGCCATTTTTCTAACAGGCACTGATTGCTTTCTGCTTTGTTCTGGCTAGTAGAGATGAGAGCTGCCTGCCCTCCATTCCCCCCCACCTGGTGATGAGGGAGGCAAATTTTGACCTTTCCTCATCACAAAGCCTGAAAATCTTCCAGCAATGCAATTGTCTTGGTGAGGGACACTGACCTGCGTCCTCCTGCAGGAGAGCAGGAGTGGCCTGTGCCCAGCAAATGGGGGGCAGGAGCACACAGAGCCTTGGGGATACAAACCCAAGTGTAAAGCTGAAAATGTAACAGCTTCATGAGCAAGACCCCAAATCTGCACAAACCACTCCAGGCAGCAGTGTGGAAGGACATGGGAGCACCAGGCTGTGTTTGAAGCTGCAGTTTTCCATGTGGAACCTGAAGTCTGTGCTGTGACCTGCAGTGTGATGGGGAGATCCCCAACCTGCAAGGTGCCCAACCCAGAGATGTCCCTGTCACAGAAAAGACTCCTGGGTGTACTGAAAGCAGCTTTGTTAAACCAGCTTGGCCTCATTCTCTTGGAGAGACCAAACATGTTCCAGTTCTGCTCCCACACTAATCCTGGACTTGCAGAGAAGTTGCAATGAGGTCAATTTACCCTACCTGCAATATGGGAATTATGGTTCTTGCATAAAGTGTTCTGTGACCTGCAGCTAACTGTGAACTATTGATTTCTTTGTTCCCTGCTCAAAAGAGCTCTTGCTTCCATTTTAGAATAAAACTTTTTTTCTCAGAACAGTAATTTTTTTGCTCTATCCCAAATAAAATAATTTTTAAAATATTCTTATATTAATTTTCATTTATTCAAGCATGTGAATCATCTTATCAAAACTTTTGCAATGCTTTTCCAAAAGCTTTTAAAAGAAATATAATTTATCCAAAGAGTCACTTTTTAACACAGCATTTCTATAAAAAGTAATTTATTTCTTTAGATAGGGCAGGTAATATTTTCTTTCTGGCATCTCACTGACATTTTGACACTCTTCTGCTTCCCTCTGTTCTTGGATAACAGAAAACAACACTTAAGAAATTACAGGGGATTTATTTACAATGAGACATTCATCAGTGAGGTGGCAATAGCCACTCTGGTACTCATTGCAATCCTATGAGCTTAAATAAATTCCCAAACAGCTGTGATGCCTCCTCTCTCCAGCTGTGCTGCCCATGACTATTTTAAAGATCGTTAAGAATACTCATGTAACAGCAGACTCCATGAAATGTAAAGGTTCCCTGACTAAACTTGCAATTTTCCATTACAATTCAAAATTGTTATTAATGGCAGGGATTTGCATATTTTAAATATCATTTTATGCTTAATTTGTCTTCTAATGACTCCAAACATGCAGTGCTTCAGTGATGACCCTTTGGGCTGTGTTCTGCTTTCTTTCTGAATTAATCCTGACAGCTTTCTCACTGTAAGAAATCATTGATTTCATAGGAGTATTGCACAGATTTCAGTCATAGTCTTGAGTCTGCATTTAGTTGTCATGACTGCAGCTGAACACTCTTCAAATGTTTAAGCCCTTTGCTACCTCAACACCTTTTTAGAAAAGGCACCTCCCAGTGCCCACCAGGAATTAGCCATCAAAGCAAAGGCAGTCACCATGGCCTGGGGAATCACTGAAGCATCAATCAGGAAGCCCTTTTTCTCCTTTATTTGCTCGTTACCTAGGAAGAAACCCCACTGTTTTTATGTTATTGATTCTTCCTTGATTGTTATCTCGATAAGTAGATTAAACATTAGCACTCTGAAGGGTCAGGCCACTCCTGCTGCTCATAATTTCCAGTTCTATTACAAAGATACTGTCAGTTTGCCTCAAGCTCCCTAACACATGTGTTTCACTTTAAAACTGAAATCATCTCACACAGATGCAAACTGCCTTGCTGCCTCCCCAGGGATTGTGTGAATTGGCATCCCCCATCACAACCTCTCCAGCCTGAGTGCTCCCTTAGAGCAGCCACTCAAATTCCACCTTACACCTGCAATATTGTTCCCTTTAGAAAGGACTGCTTTCACTCCACAGGGATATGTCAGAATATAGCTGTGGAAGCCAAAGGAGTCTTCGAAAAAAGACATTATATTTGGATTTGAATAATAAAGGCATCTCTGCAAGACTGCAGATTACCAAAAGTCCACTTAAACCAAAATCTCTTTAGCATTCAAATAATCTTCTAGACAGGAACTCAGCCACCTCAAGGAACTCCTTTCCACTTCATCATCATTCTGGGAATCAAGCCCTGAGACTTTTCCAGCAGTCTACTGGTATAAGACTGGTCTAAGAGGAAAATCAGACTCAGAATTTTCTATTTTTTCCAGCTATTAAGTGCCTTTCAGTTAATTTCCTTTTTTTGCTATTAATAATGAAAAATGTCACTTCCTCAACCTTTTTCATTCCTCCCTTTTCCATTTGGATAATGAAAATAGAAAGCAAGACTTATGGCAGCATTACAGCAATGAAATTATATTATCATTGCCTTCAGTTCCCCTTCCTGAGCACCATGCTTTCCTACTGAGTTTATATATATCTATTCTTTCTGAACATGGAAACTTTTTTTTTTCCTATTTTTAAACATTAAATATTAAATCAGGTCTTTACTTTCAAAATTACTCACTGGATAGATCTCTTATTCATTAAAGCTCTTTAGCAGTTTAACTGACTTCCAGTAAAATTAAGGAAGGATGATTCAGGATTGGGTCAGACCTAAACTTACTACAGTTTGGTTGACTCACAGCATATTATTTTAAAGATTTTTTAAAATTGTATTTTTACATCCTATCTTTGCTGTTGATGATATGCTGTGGGAGCAGCACAGGTTTTTGACTTCTGCTTCATTGATACACAAGAACCATTTGCCACCTCCTCAGGCCAATTATCTCATGCACTTTCCATTTCAAAACCTACCAAATGAATTCATTTGCAAGGAAATAATCCTACATTAAAGGATGTCTCATGGGTAAAGGCTACTTACTCCATGTAAAGCAATGAAAAACTCACAGTCCTTAAATTATAATGTTGGCATTCCAGCTCTTTAGTTTCAGACTCCCAAGAGCTGTTTCCACCTTTCTGAGGTGGAAATAGAAATTTCTATTAAGATGTAACACCATCTTTCCATAGACAGTGTATCTCAGGGAATTTTTGAGAAATTTGTGCCAAACCTCTTATGTAGTTCAGTTGGTATTGGGAGACTCTCTGACGGTCTGTTCTCATGGTTGCTTGGAATCCTCTGTGATACAGAGTTATATTTTTCTTTTTCTTATTGCAAACCCATCCTGATGGGTTTTGCAGTGTACTCTACCCAGAATTCTTGTGCCAATTTAAAATCTCTGCTGCCATGTGAACAGAATAAACTGTAGCAATGGTATGCAGACAAATGTGGCCCTTTGTTTATTGCAATCGCATAAATCTGTGTGTATTGATACTGGTGCAAAGGTCTCTGATGATCCTGAAAGAGAGAATTTGGGCAGGATATCAATCTCTTATGATCCCGAAATAATGCCATGAGATCTTTAACTTCCACTTGAACAAGCACTAAAGGCAGAGAGATGGAAACTTGGATTAACTTCTTAGCCAAGTGACACCTCTCGCAATGTTTTTGACCCTTACTTTAAAGCTGTCACCGGTTGCCTTGATTTATGGAAACACTATCCTTTTAAATCCTCCTCCCTCTTATCTCTGCAGGCAGTTTCCTGATTTGCTTTTCTTTCTCTTAGATCATCCATATTATTTCTTGACAGAGGCTGTGTGGACAGCCACACTTTTGATGGTACTCAGAAAGAAAAATGATTCTCTGTTTTCCAGCTGAAGAGAAAATATTACAGATGGTTTTAGTAGTTTCACTCAGAAGACTCCAAGACTTTTTGTTTCAGGTTACAGAAAGAAAAATAATATTTAAAAAAAAATGCAGGAAAATATCACTGCAAAGTCACTTTCATCTTACTCTAATTTCACAAGCTAAGTTTCCCAGGAAAATCTGAAGTGTACTATAGTAACAGGATACCTTTCCCATCATTCCAAAGAGCTCTCGTCAGTAATAAAGAACCTGTTGGGCTAACACTGATTCACCAACAAAAATAAAAGCTGGCCTCAGCCCCAGAGATTATGTCTATACACTAGTAGTGTACAGAACCACGACCAGGGAACAGGTCAGAGCATGAGCACACCAATATCTCTGTTATTTAACAGTTGCCAGATCCCTATTTTGCCTTGTGCCATGTAGTATTATCCAGACAATGCCTGGGAGCAGCTCAAGAGACTGCACATGCCTGTTTCCCACGAGCAGTTTGGGTATTTTCATCCTGGTGTTCTTTGGAGAGAAGCAAGAGCCAGTGTCTGAAGCCAGGCCATGCCATATCATTTGGGATCAGAATGGTCTTTGTCCATTTTTACAACTCAGACACAGCCAGAGAGTCTGCAGCTGAAGCACAAGGAAAGTGGCAACACAGGAAGACAGGGGAGCATCAGCCCAGGGGAAGGAAATTTTGTGAGGCATCACCTGGAGAAACACTGTCTATACTGGCATAGTCTCAACTGTATTTAAAAGGAGCTTTTCTGGAATCTGCTGGTCAAGATGAAATAAACAATGATGCCTGTCTTAAGCACTGAGAATAGATAACAGAGTAGGATTGTTAGGTTTTGCTTTTCAGGCAGAAATACACATTAGTTTTAAAAATTATATGAAACTACCATTGGCCACACTGTTATTATTCCCTGCCCATACTGGTGGCTTTCACAATTTCCTTTGGAGAGAGGACAATCAAGCTAATTCTGCTCTCATCCAAAAAAAAAAGAGTGATGAGGTGGGACACGAATGAAGCAGAGCACATTTCTCCTACTCCAGTGGTGGCTGATCTGCCTTGTGGAAGCCTGACCTTCCCCAGACACTCATTCAAAAACACCACATAAAATGTTCAATACTCTCTATTATGTTCATTTTTCTGCCATGGGTTAGGAAAATCTAAAAAAAAAATGCCTGAAAGGTAATTTTGCAAAGATGACTACTGTTAAATTGGTTACCATATAACAGCCCTACAGTTGAGATTGAGATCTCCTTTGGAATGTGAGAAACTGTAGAAATAGACTTCTAAGAGTTTGAAAATATGGACAAGTAAGTTGTACTTGATGCCCTTCTGAAAAGGCATCCACAAAGGGAATAAAACCAGAAAAAAGTGTATAAAATAGTGAGTCAAATATGTCACTTGAATTTAGTCAAGTGATCTCAACAGAGTTATAACTTGAATGACAAAACCATTGAAAATAAACGTGAAATAAATCTACCTCCAGCAAAGCCACTTTTCTTGTGATATTAGTATTGCAATGTTCTTCTTCAAAGAGATCAAAACTATCCCACCTTAACTATTTTACATGCAAAACAAATTGGGGACTCATGACCAAAACTGTAACTGAACTCACAGTTTTTCATGTTGTTTTTCTTTTTCTTTCTCTTTTTCTTTTTCTTTTTTTTTTTTTTAACATGGACCCAGAGTAAGTTTCCTTTCCTTTTCCTTTTTTTTTTTTTTAAGTTACTCTGGTGAAGAAGCAGACCGTAACATGAATGCCAGAACTGTCTGCAGCACCATCTCCTGCTGCTCCAAACCAGCAATGTGGGTAAGATCACAAACAAACAGCACAATCCCAGTAGGCTCCAAATATCCTGAACTTCCACTCATTAAAGTTGGGCCTTAAAACAATACAATATGGCTTCCCCTAGAGATATTTTTTTCTGAGAAAAAAGAATAATACATTGACTCTTTAATATTTTTTTGCCATGTCTTGATACTTTTGTAATGAAGCAGGGAAAGTGCACCATGATTTCATTATGTCTTGTCTATATACATTGTGAATATTGACTTTT
Source organism: Irena cyanogastra (assembly GCA_013397155.1). NCBI lineage: Eukaryota > Metazoa > Chordata > Aves > Passeriformes > Irenidae > Irena > Irena cyanogastra. The sequence continues at coordinate 84,872 of VWZV01013938.1, read as the reverse complement.
TTGTCAATTAAAATGCAAACATAGCTTGAAGATTCCACACAGCTTTAATACATGATCATGAGGCTGTGGGTATTTTAAGAACATGCCCAGATTGCAGCAGAAGCAGATAATTTTACTCAGTGTAATTATTGCGGCTTTCTTATATGACTTAAAATGTGCAAAGTTGAAGATCTCTTTTTCCCAAAGTCAATTACCACAAAGCTATGGGAGAAAAGCATTTTTTTCCATATGAAACCCAAGTTCTTAAGCTCTGTTCACACAGCTGAGCATGCAGAATCAGCAAAGCTCTTAAAAATTCCCCAGGGAATTAATATGACTTAATGGCAGTGTAACAATGGGATAGGACTTGTCACAGTCTTCCCACTGACTTTCAAATAAAATAAAATGTAAAACATAAATAAAATAAAAAATAACCATTCAACCTTCTCTGACAGAGATAGTTGCAATGGTATTAACCAGCAAATTTGTTCAGACTGAGACTGTGACCCTCGCTGTGTTTATTGCGATGAGACAACGGCCACAGTCACTGGAAGTGCAGTATGTGAACATTTTTCATTGTTTCTGCACTAGTTTGTTCTACTGCAGTAGCTGAGGCAATTTAAAGGCCAACTCGTGGGAATTACTGCAGCATATATGCTAAATGTGAACATTATCTTAATATCACAAGCCAGTCTCATTTAGCAGCTCTTTAAGGCGTAGTACAAGATGGTCCCTTGTCTCCTTTGAACTGAAGATAAGTCTTTTCTTACTGTGGGGACGATTTTAAACTGATCACTGAGAGACATTTTGAGCATTTTACATAATTTTATGGTCTTTATAATCTTGATTCTTTTTTAATAGAGAAAAATTGGCTGGCCTTCTCATGTGAATCATTCTGGTGTTGGGAGAAGGAAAATAGCCAGTAAATGTTACACAAAAACAGGAGGGGAATTGAGTTACAGACATACCCCAAAGCATCCAAACCAGTAAAACATATCACATATTATTCTTGAACAGTGCAGCCTCTTCAGAGGTACTGGATTGCTTCTCCAAAGTCTTGTTTAATACATGATTGACAAGAAAATGACACCTCCTGTCTTGAAGCTGATGTGACTGGCATCAGTGGAGGGGTCTCCTTTCGTCCCACCAAGCCTGAGCACTCACAGGTCATCCTGTGCCTGGTGACTCTTTCCATCTGCTGTATCCCTGCTCACTTTAGGTTCCTGCTGCCTGTCACTCCAATCCTGAGTGACACAGCCCAGGGTATCCTCTGTGCCACCCTTGTGTGCTGATGGACACAGCTAATCTTTGTCTTCTCCTTCTTCCAGACTTTTCTGCAGTTGTCTCAAGTGTGAGGCCCACAAAAGACTTGACAGCAATTACTAAGCTGGCATAGATTGTGAGGGGGCTGTGAAAAGAGTAGACCTGTAAATTTGTTTGTATTAGCTCCATAACTGAACAAAAAGGAGAGAGGGAGAAAAAGAAGGTAGTGTTTGACAACGTGCAAGGGGTAAATCTGTTCCGGTCAGAAAAGGTTAGAAACTGAAAACCTGTTCCTTTGTCCAGCAACCCAGCCTAAAAGGCAGTTCTGAAAAAAGCTGCTCCTGGAAAACAGCCTCATGCCATTCTGGCCCAATGTCCTGTCAGTATAAGCTGTCAAACCCTGGGCAGGACTCAAGGTATTTAGGACTTCACAGGATTTTGGAGTGAGGTTCTCACTCTGCTGAGGACATTGGAACCTACTTTGTCCCACCTAGAAGAATGCCATAAGTGCAGCATTATGGTTCAGCTCTTTCACTTTCCATAGATTAAGATTCAAAAAATTGGAGCATAACTACCACTTCCCAAGTGAACACCTAAAAAATAGTATGTGATATTTTTATATGGAATGATGTATATTTAAGTCAAAGTTCTCAAAGGAGAGACTGGAGGATCCCTCAACATTTCTGACATAAGATTGCTATACTCACTTGAAATCATGCTTTGTTTTATTGAACAATGACTGAGAGTGATGAGAGGATTGCTGTGGGAGGAGAAAGATTTAAATTCATTTTTGTTGTTAGAAACAAGATTTGATCCTGTGTTTTCCAAATTCTGCATGAATTCTATTATTGCTAAGTAAAAATGAAGACATTGTTTCTCTTTAAGGCAGACTTCAGAAATGAGCCTTTTTCCTTCCAAACTTATAAAATTTCCTGGGCACGGAACTCAAGAGTGCAAAAACAAAAGAAAAAGGAAAAAATATTCAAAATTACCCAGCTTTCAGAGTAAATCTTATTCTTAGATTTAATCTAACCTAACCTAATCCAAGCTTCTCAATTTTCTGAGATAGGCCACACAGTTCAGGGTCTCATTACTGTGTTCACAAATCAGTATTTTGCCATTTATTTATTCTGAAAATTCTCTTCATCTTCTAATTCTTATTGTAGCTATTGATGAATGGGCTTCCTGATACAGTGAGACAATAACTCCTGATGGAAGGCACACAAGGATTTTTTGGAATGCAAGAAGGGAGAAATCTAAAGAAGCCAAATCAGAGAGTGACAAAGTATATATTGGGTAGAAGATGTTGTTTTTACTGCCTGGTGACACCACAGTCAGACTGTGTTCTGCACTGCATCTGCTGTGATATACTTTATTTGAAGAAATACAACTCCCATGGTACAGTGTTTTCTAAAGCCAAAATTGAATATACATGTAGGATTCACTTAGAGAGAAGCTGAAAAAAAAATCTACAATAAGTAGATGTTCCTAGATTAAATACTTGAACTGCTTATTTTGGAGATCACTTCTCAAACTAACATAGATGCAGGTCATGTTTTCCAAAGAGTGACAGTCTTGACCTCTGTTGGCTGGGTCATAAAACTGCTGTGGGAGGCTATTGTGGAGCACGTTCTTTAGGTGAGTGTGTTTCAGTTTAGGGCACTGGACTGTGAGATAAAACCTCTCCTGTGGCAGCTTGTAAAGGTTTGGGCTCTTCAGAAAGTCCATGCAAGCCCAAGAAAACCAAAAACAAAACAAAAAAAGCAACCTGGGGAAAGCATTGGCCATGGATGAAGAATCTCTTTTCCAATCAATTATTTTATGAGGGGCAGAAAGGAAGGCTGGAGGCAGAGAGAGAGGGAAGCTTACTTGAGAGGAAGGGAGGCAACACAGTTAAATGATGACTTATGAATAATCATTTCTTTTGTTGTCATGACATTTTATTGCATTTGGCACCAAATGGCTGTGTCGTTATAGGAATTTATGTTCATGCCTTATTCAAATGGGAAAAAAGAAATTAACAATTTGTTTCTAAAATAAAAAGAACATGCAGGAGCATTTGCAAGGAAGACGACCTCTTTCATTTAGTCCAGCTTTAATAACGTGTAAAAGTAGAAATTTACTGTCCAGCTGGTTTGGTCAAATTCTGTTTGGTTCCCCTTGGGCTTTATATTTAGTCAAGCAGAGGAAGAAATCTTCTAGCCATGTTCAAAACTGAAAAAACATGGATAAGATTTTAAAAGGTTGTTGTGCTTCCAGAGACTGTGTCACTCAAGTTTTTGGTTCTGATTCTTGAATTAATTACAACAATTATCCATCCCTATCAGAATTCATCTAAAGACTCCCTGGGACTCGAGCACTGGGCAGGCTGTGCTAGGTTAGATACACTGACCTGAAGAGCTCATCAAGTGAAACCAGTGTCTGTGGAGCCTGGGGTGAGGAAACAAGGCATCCCATCTCTGTCTAAACTGCACCTTGTATTTGCCTCTTTCCTGTCTCATCTCAGAGCTGGACCTACCCCTGTTTCCTCTGAAACTCCTAGGTTGCTTTCAAAGCTGAGTGACAGCAACACTGGCACTAAAGAGAGCTGGGGTTGGGTTTGCTGAACCAAAGTTGTGTCTGTGGGTGTTCTCCCAGCTGGACACTTGTGTGCCCATGGCAACTGACTTCTGGTGATGTCCACTTTGTGGTGTTGTTCTTGGATGGCTGGAATAGAGAATGCTTTAACAGCTATTTGCTTCACTTGACTGAGGATGGAATGGTTCCAGTTGTGTAAACAGCTCCTGGTGCTCTTCCAGTTTTTCTCCTCGCTACCCCATGGAGATGCATTTGCTTAAGCAGGGCATAGTAGGAGAAGCAGCTCTGCTGGATTCCTTCCCACAAACCTCCCAGCACATCTCAGGCCTGACCTGCAGCATCTCTGTCAGTACAGCCTGTGACCTCTGCTTGAACAAAAAAAAAAAAAACAGTTTTACCACATTAAGTCATGGTTTTGTCTAATAGCAAATTAAGAGGGATAACTTAACCCAAGTGACTCCTGGTAGGACTTGGGCCTCCAGAGACAACCAGTGAATATCCCAATCAACTACACATTTGTCTATCCTCACATGAATCCCGTGAGATAACAGTTGCACAAAAAGGAATATTATCTAATTAACACATGCAGTTGGAATTTGATCTTCCGTTTTCCTTTGGAATATCCCAGCTGAAACTGCACTCACATCACTACAGGATTTGTGAGGATTACACAAAGAGCTTTTTCCCATACACATGGTGAGTATGAGTTTCATCCATCAATGCAGGCTTGCATAAGCCCTGTGAATGAAGGGTTAGACCTGACTTTGAAATCCTATCTCAAGTGGCAGAAAAAATGGAAAGTGCACAGAATATAACACACAATGTGTGGATATGATTTTTTTTTTCTCATGTATAGTTGTAATCTGTAGTTTATGAATGTTAAATTCAGGCTGGAAGGTATAACAAGTTGTATAACATATTTTTCCTTTTGCTTGATAACTAAACATCATGGGAATTAAAAATCATCTTTTGATATTCCATGTTGTAGGAATAACATCTGAAAGTTACTGCTGATTTTAGAGGCTTGCTTGCCTCCAAATACCCACAGTTACAGAGGAAAAGAGTGAAAATCAGTACTACTGAACATCCCCTGGCTCCTAGTTTTATAGCCACATGCCTAGATGCTTATGGGAAAAATGATGGAGAAGGGAAGATGCCTGAATTCTGGTCTGACATAAATTCCTGAAGTTATATTTGTTCCTGGAGTTATGTTGTTGATGTCTGCTGCAGATATGACACACTGTTAAAAATGTATTTAACAAAAAAAATTGAAAGCATTCACTGCTGACTTGGAAAAATTACTCTCCTTCTCCACAGGTACTGGAGCTGGTACAGAGTGTTGAACCTGAACAATGCAACCAGACAAAAAAGTCCATCAACCTTTCCTATCCAGGGACTATTGTCTGAAACACATAAAAAAAACCAAACACACAGAGAAACAGTACAAAAACGAAGTGCATTTTGTCCTTTCATGGCCTTTTAGCTCTGCCAAGGTCGCATTCAGACCTTTGAAAGAAGTGGAAAATACTCAAAGCTTTAGAGTAGAGACCATCTTTCCTTTTTCTTTCTTTCCCAGCATTAACTTTCTCCTCAAGCCCTTCTATATCCTTAAACTTTCTTCCTCCAGGAAGTGGCATTAGGAACAGAGAAAGTCCAGACAGAAAAAAGGCATATTCCAGGGGCCACAGAGACAGGATAGGCAGTGGAAGAATAACAAATAGAAGACTATTCATGAAGAGCTGGTCTTTGGCATCCTCTGGCATATCCATAGAGGTGGAAATCATGCCAATTCTTGGGTTCTGTTAAAAACAGTGCAAAAGAAAGGTCAGCAACATCCTCATTATCTTTAGAAGAGCTATCCTAGTGCAGAGAAAACTGCTAAAACCAAGATCACAAGAGAAGGAGGTTTTCAGTCCAGCTTGTGTCATTTTAATGGAGACATAATATGAAGGAGTGGTGAGCATTGACCTGGAAAATCAGTTTCTAACTGAGATATCTAAGAGGTAGAACCAAAAATCTGCAGTTAGTTTTAGCAGCTGAGCCTACAAAATGCAAACTCAATTGCTCAGAGAATTCCTAATGGTTAAAAAATATCTTGTCTTGTAGGCTAGATACTGATCAGGATGCTTTACTTGAATAATTTCTGAAAAATAAGACCCTATAAAACATAATATATTTGCTGGTAAAGAGATATTAATTGCATTTGTACCTCATTCTGTCCAGCTGGATTAAGTTCTTGCTGAGCACATCAGACAGCTTTTATTTGCTTCTTGTCATGCTAAGAAAGAAGGCATTTAATGCTAGAAAATAGCTTTAAAACTATATAAATCTTTGCAGCTGCAAAAGGACCCACTCAGACTGAAAATCCTTGCTTTTTAAAACAAACTCACTTTGTTAACATATTTTCAGTCCAAATATTCAAAGTAATGAATATTCAAAGTTTAACCCTTGTTGCCTTTTCTCCCCTCTTGCATGATACCCTTGTTCACTTATTGCAGTACACTTGATTTAGATTACAGCTCTTCACTTTTTGCTCAATACAGTGCACTTCAGGCATGGCAAAGTCTCATGGAAGCAAATAAATGTAAACTTCAGGTCACTCTCTTAGCCACTTTGTATGGCCAGAGAACTGATGCATCTTTCACTACGGAGTGATGTACAGTAATAAAAATCCCAGGAAAGTTAAATGGACAAGCCTGGATCAGATATTCCCTCAAAAATGTCATTCTATAAACCTGAGAAGCTCAACAGGACATTTTACATGCCAAAAAATTAATAATTTAAAAGTGGGAGCACAGCCTAGATTTAGCCAAGTCCAGGCTTTAGAATTTAGCAGCATACTACATGGCTTATAACAAGATATCTGACAGATAAGGATTTTTATCTCTTCATATTTGCCATATACAGATGTAGACTTTATATTTTATTTTCATAATTAAGTTTTCATAATGAAAATGTTTCAGGATCATGTGAGTCACCTAGTTCAAATATCCTGTTAAAGAAATGTAACTCCTCGATTTAGAAAATGTTGAATATTTTCATGTCTAAAACGCTCATTAGTGCTAGAAATTTTTTTAGACTATCCACAAATTGAATTACAGACTATATTTTGAAGAAAAAAAAATTAATGAATTGTGATGGAAAAGGATTGATTTAGCAATTCACTCATAAATACTAAATGAAAAAAGACAAGAGAGTGCTGCACCTATGTGTGCTAGAAAAGGATGCTCATTCCAGCACTGGCCTCTGGCTTAGGCCTCTCTGTTTGGTTCTGTTCATCCTTGAGGTGTAACAGCTATAAGCTTCATTGTTAACGCTAAATTCAGACATCACCAGGATTTATATCATCTGTGGGCAAATTCTATCACCAAGTGAGTTGGTTGCTCCACTCCTAGAAAAGATTTGATTATGTGAGTCCTTGCAGGCAGTGATTTCCCATTCTCTGTCAGCACAGGTCCATGACAGCAGATTCCAAGTTGATTATCAGTCATCAACCAGTTTTTCTCTCTGAAGCCACAAGTCAGTTTTTCTGGCTGATATTAATCTGGGACATACCTTTAAAGTAGGAGCCAAGATAATACAAGCAAGTTCATTTTTGAATGTGAATTTAAGGAACTATTTGAAAGAACCTCACTAAAACAAATAAAGGAAAAATATCATAGGCACCTGTATGCAGACTGAAAATTAACTACCCTGCCAGCTTCTTGCTGGATTGGTCTAAATATTCCTGTATCACCAATTGCTTTTAACATGAATATTTGGATTTCATTTGAGTGGTGTTGCAATGTCATCTGCATAAATCTGTTTTCAAACAGTCTTCATTTAATGTATGCTTTGCTCTGTCAAGGCTAGAAACAAAGAAGAATTCTTTAAAAATGAACAGGAACAAATTCCAAGGATGAGAAGATATCCCTCAGGAGTTTCAAAGGAACATATATTAAGTAATATTATCAGGAATTCTGTAGGCAACATTGATTGTTACCATTCCTAAACACTTGAAAACTCAGTCATTGGCTTACATGAGACTCAAAATCTCTCAAAATAATATTTTTCAAGCATGGTTTTCAGATATCTTCTATTTGCTTTTTATTGCCGAAGTTGCTATTGTTTGAATTTCCAAGCTTTTCTCTGACACAGCCTGTAAGCTGATGTTTTATCTACGTTTAATGGAAACTGATCTTATATGAACATACAGCTTGGAGCTGAATTTTCAGAAATCTTTCAGCTATTTCAAGTCCTAAAATAATATGATGAGTCTTGGAGTTACAGAGGCAGGTAAGAAACCACCTTATGGCATTTTGCTTCTGTGATTTGGAGATCCCTGGAGAGGTTCCCTTCTCAAAAGACCCAAATGTGTTATAGTAAAACATAAGAACCTGTTTCATAAAAACCTTGCTCCAAAGAGAGGACCATACCAGTCTGTCAGGGCCCAAGAATCCATCCCTTGGGATCTTTTCATCACACCTGTGCAGCTCTTCATTGTGTGGTGCAGTGAAGCTGATGGACAGCTCCCCTTGCTGCTTCTCTGTAAGAGAAGAAATAAACCCCAGAATGTGTGAGGGACCACAAGACTGATGCTTAAAAAGCTCACTGTCTATGAAATGCATTGCATGTCCTTCATTGGATTGTAGGAATTGTGAATCTAAGTAATTGTATGATGTCTTTCTGTTGTAACAGTCTGTTTGTATTTATCTTCTCAACAATTTCCAGGGAATTGGTGTTAGACTTTCCTATAACCTGGGAGACAGGACACAGAGATAGATTACCTTGGACAAGTCTTCAAAAGAGTTGAACCTGGGCCATCACCAGACCACACACTTGTTCCTAACTCAGACAGGTGGAATTCACTCTTTGCTTCCCTTTCACAAAAACAGATCACGTTGTGATTACACTTGAAGTTTCAACTGCACTCTTACTTCCTCCCAAAGAAGACAGGAGAGTTGTAGCACATTAATCTGCCTTTTATTTCCATCAGGCAAGTAGCTTGACTTTTTAACTGACCCGCTGTGATTTCTGAGTTGAGGAAAAACACAAAAGGTTTTTATTAGAACCAAAATACTTAGCTTTTTTGAAACACCCTGCTTGGTATTTGCTTTCTACACACAAAACCTGTTTTTCTTTTATCCCTCCAAACCATTTTGATGAAATGGATCCTCAAGCCTTACTATTCAGCAATTGGGCCTTTAAAAACAAGTTTTTGATAATTTGAGTTTTTATAACACATTTATATATTTATTTCTTGGATTAGTGTATTTAAGGGGCTGTGAGGAGCTGAGGGTACTGAATGCTTTTTCTAAACCTCATGGGGTTCTTTTGGCATTAGAGACGAAGCTGCTCTATGCCAGATAACTGAGGCTTATGAACAAAGCTACTTGCTTTAAAAGTTCATGCACAGGTTACAGAAACACCGGTGGTGTGAGCAGGTTTCCTTCTCCTCACCCCTTTTAAACCCCTAAACACCTCTTTTCCCAGCAACAGCTAACTCCAGCTAAGGGGCTTATACATGGCTGAAGAGAGCAAAATGTCTGTGCTCCTGCTTCCCCAGCAAACCTGGACACAGGTCCCGTGGCAAGCCCTCATTTGCTGCTTAATTCTTTTTACAGGCAGCAGGTATTAGCCCAGCTCCTTGCAGCAGCTGTTCTGGGAAACCCTGGCATGGCTGTAATCCCCTGGCTGAAATGTATTTACTGACTCTCTGCTCAGCTGAAGAGCCTCCAAGTCACTGGAGCCAGACTAACTCTGGGCTCCTGCTGTCAGGAGCCAAATGTAAAAACAAATCCAAATATATGTCCAGGATCTGAGTTTTAGGCTAAGTAGGAAAAGTGCCCAGATCAAAAACCTCTACAGTGGGGCACCCAGGAAGGTTCTGTTTAGCTTTTGAGTCCTTTTCAAAACATGCTTGTTTTCTTTAAATTTAATTCAACTTTTGAAATGTAGAATATAATTTCAAACTGGACCTAGGAACATATTTGCTTATGACTCAAATAGATAAATTGATGGGTTTTTTCCCATCCAGTTTTTTTTTTGTTAAGTTCAAACTACTTTTCAGCTTCTTTTTCCTAATTTGGTAACTCTAAAGTTTTGGGGTTTTAAAATTTTATTTATTTTTAAGCAATTTTAGAAATAAAGTATTTACTGAAAGGCATCACCCAGCACTGGAAAATCACTTTGGAAGGAAATATAATGGAAAATGTGCTCAAAGAAAACACTGAAAAGGAACAGCAAACATCCTACTGCAAATGAACAGGAATAAGAAAAAAACATAGACTCCATTAGACAGATAAATTCCTCACAATAGCCTAATCTAATAATCAGGCTGACTAAGGGCTTTGTGTCCTTTAGTGAAACAAAGGATGTAAGAAATGCTGAAGTCCTGGTTCACTGCCTTCTCTCAGACACTGAAGTTTTATATTATAGCCTCTGCTCTATTTATTATTATTATTATTATTATTATTATTATTATTATTATTATTATTATTAATCCTAGGCTGCTTTAACTTCCTTATCCAGGGACTAGAGTTTTATGGATTGAGCAGACAGTGAACCAGCAGCTGAAGTTAAAATTACTCACTTCTTATATCATAGAAAAAAACAGGTCATTTGGAATGGAAAGCTTTTACAGTCTTTGTAGCTAAGATGGGCAAGGTGGTTCTCAACATTTTCCATCCACAGGATAACAAAGATACTTGAATTTGCCTGTCTGGCTTGGGAATGAACTAGAAGCAGTTCTAATAGGAGCATAGAGATGGCTGAGCTTTCAGGCAATACTGGAATGTACTGCTACCACATTAATTTACTCAATTTTATGGAGTCAGATCATAACAGAGCATGATGCTGTATATAGAAAACACACAGACACAACGAGATTGTGAAGTAGCTTGTACAGAAAATCTCCCAGTGAAAGCTATTCAAGCACACCATTATTTTTTCAGCCTCCCCTGCTTATTTTTCAGCACAATGTGGTATCTTTGAAGAAACGTTAATGGTCATGCTTTCTGTGCTACTGGAAGTGCTCTCACCTGGCCATGGCTCTGCAGAGGCAGCAAGGCTAAATAAGCCACAGGACTCAGCTCTGCCACAGACAGTCACAGTAAAGAACAAACCATAATTGTCCCTGTCCATGTCAGGGGGGCAGGAGCTGGATGATCTTTAAGAAAAACCTTCCAACCCAAACCTTTCTAAGATTCTATTTTCCTATAACTAGTACTTAGAAGTATTCAAATTACTTCCATATTATGGTGCTGCCTGGCATTTTCCCTAATTTAATCCCTCTTTCCAGTGTCTGAGTATCAGAATGCATGCACTGCACCAGATGAAGCCTGGCCATACCTTGCACCTTGCACTTTTCCCCATTCTCTGTGGATCCCATGTGCCTTCACACAGCTCTGCAACAGCAGCAGCTCACAGTCCTGTGTGAGTTTCTGCTCTGCAGTCTGCTTCTCTTCTTGTTGCTTTCAAACCCCTCCAGTAGAAAGTTTTATTACTGCCTAAATCAGTCTTCTCACTTTTCATGGCATGGAATTTTCTCCCATTTCTAAATCTCTAACAAAAGGCTTTCCAATTCTTTCTTTATGTCATCCCCATCTTTCACTACAGTGACAATGACTTCAAATTCTGTGTTGTCATGTTTCATTAGCTCACTTCTGGGTTTCTGTGCCAAAGTCATAATGAAAGCATTACATTAAGTTAGTCCAGGTTTCATCCTCGAGAAATCCCACTGCAATGTCCATGTGGTCCAAGGCTTCTTGTTTAGGTACAGCTTGTCATCTTCCATCTAAACAATTCTTCAGCCAAGTTCCAGTTCTTAGATTGGTTGTCTCCAACCCAAGAAATTTCCTGTGACCCACTCCCAAATACTTTACCGAAGTCCAGATATTTACTGCATTTTTCCTCATGAGAAATTGAAGGGTTTTATCAAAGGGAGATTGAGTATCTTTAATAGAAACATGTGGGACAATCTGTGGTTCTGTCATATTTTCATTTGACTTCTTTTCCTTAATTAATTTTGATTTGAATTTATTTCTCCTTTTCTTCAAAATTTTCTTCAAGCCTTAATAATGCCATTAAGAGTATAATGGCCTTTTCTTATTTTTTTTTCTTCTTTTCACAGCAGAGAATGACAGGATTCCCAGATAACTAGTTTGTTTTAAGAAGGAATCAATACAACACATCTTTATGAGAAACCCTGGTGGAAAACAAACTCTTTTTGTGACTCAGATTCCATTAGCCTTGGTGTATATTTGTTATAGGGCATTACCAAATTTCCAATCTACATCTGGTATAAGACAAAAATGATACAATAAATTGACAAAAACCAAAAGACTACAGTTAGTGAATTTGAAGGTGAAGGATTCTTGTCATACGAAACTGGAAATTGTGGAAATTGTGTAGTCAGCTAGATCACAAAAGAGATCTTTAGATCCCTGTCAGCAGTGATGCAGAAGATGGAATAAATTAGATGTGGGCTTTGGTGAAAATGCAAGATGAGCACATTACTTTCTGCAGAAGACCACAGATATTTTCTTTCTACAATACACAGTATAAACCCCACTTGTGATATTTTTACTTTTGCTTACACTGATGGACCTTTGATGATTTAACTATGGAATCACTTTTGACCATCACCTCTGATGGATGCCCTAACCATGACAGGCTGCATTCTTCTAATCAGATACTTCACTCTCCTTACAAATACATTACTGAAAATGATACATGTTCACAAGTATTTGGTATCAATGTAGAGATATTTTTCTTTTTCCTCAAAATATCCTAAATTATTTTCTTAGAAAGTTTCTGATTCAGTTCTTTGAGCCCACTGAAAACCTTGAGGACAGATATAGATAAAACAACAGACCAGGGAGGCACTTTCCAAGCCACTACATTAGTAACTTTGATTTATTCAGTTTGCTTTTCTCCTGATGATGGCTCATCTCCTGATCCGCTCTAGGGAGCAGAGCACATGTCTTCTTGCACTGGGGAATCAGGAGCTGCAACACTCCTGGCCATTTTAACTCCTGTTAAGTTGTTTGGATCCCAGAGTCAGACTAGATGAATATCATCTTCCATTTCTGATTCTAAACATTACTGTTCATATGGAGTAAGATTTGTTATAGAAGTCTATTTTAGTGGAAGACAGAAAGGATTTAAGGACATCACCCAGCTTCACTGCCCTTGAAATGTGTGTGATGCCAGGTATGAGGTCACCTGGGTGGAATATATGGATACTTGGTTTCATGGGAGCCTTATACCAGAATTAAAACTGAACAAAACCAGTGCTGCAGTGAAAATGAAATAATTATATTAATCTGCTTTAGGGCAGCTGTGTTAGATTACAGCTAATCAATTAGACATGCAGAATACATAATAGTCACCATAATAGGACATCACACAGAGGCAGCAGATGGATTTTTGAAGAGCAACAAAGAGACTTAGACACCAGATAGATTGACTTTCATTATCTCTTCACACTTTTTATAACCACAGAGCAACTCCCTTGGCTGGCATACACTCACTTGGGTCAGCTGAGCTGAGTGGAACTAAACAGATTTACAAGAGCTTACAGCCAATTCCTTACACCTCTTTTCCCCTCATTCTGATTGCACAACTTAGCTTTACTTGCAATTTCAATCTTTTTGGGCAGCCTTTACAACTTACAAGAGGAAATTCTATGCAGATGTAATTTATTAAAAATAAATCATTCCACTATAAAGGTTTTCTTGGTTGAGTATCTCCTACTTCCCTTGCACCTACACTTGGGGATCTATGAATTTCTTCACATCTGGCTGTGTTGGGGAGAGGGCATTATTACTTTTCTATTTTCTCTTCACATCAAAAAATGTAATTTTTTAAACATTTTCTCTGACTGCTTGCACATATGAGTGGTTCTGCTGACTCTGTTATTATGTGGAAGCAAGAAACATTGCAGAGAACCAGTCCTCTGTGAATAGTCCAAAATGCTTAAAAGTACATTATAGCCCCTTGACATTAGACTCAAATTTCTGAATGAGCCAGCTTGAAATCTAATGTGAGCTCTCATATTTCTGCATCTAACTTTGATAATTTTAGCTGATGTTCCTACATTGACAGTTTGCACATTCAAATACTTTTTATAGCCCATTAAATTGTTTTGTTTTTTCATGCTTTTTATCATATCAAGCAGAGAGAAAGAAAAAGGATTTAAAATCATTGATTTATTTAATCTTTCCCAGAAGTCCTTTGCTATTTCTTTATATATCAATCCATCACTAGGAATAGTGAGAAGAGGTTAAAACAATTGAAGGTGATGAAAGTCTTCATGGTAATGTAGATATCAATTTTTATGAAGCTTTCAAAAAAGTACTGACATGCAAAATTTCAGTATTAATATAATAGCTTAAATAATTTTAGTTATTTTTAACTCAAACACATTCTGGATTTACATATCTGCCAAAAGAAAGGGAATCTCTAATATGCACTATGAGGAACAATATATAGTTGTACACATTTTTAAAAGAGGAAGGCACCTCATCCTCCAGTGTTTGCGGCTAGTAAGAAAATATTGGCCAGTGAAGGATTAATCCTGATGAGGATTGAATTCTTTGAACATTAAAACTGCCACTGGTTTGTACAAAGTGGTTTGTTTTAATCATTCTTAGCAAGTATGTCCTGGATTGCTAAACATGATTTTAATTTATAATGGTATTAACACAGCAGTTTGTTGCTTTGTCACTTTTGGGAAGCATGAAATGAGACATGAGAGTTACCGGATTTGTTTGTAGGCACATGGGAAAGTTTCATCACAAAAATCATTCTCTTGGGACTGAACAGTTCATACTTGGATTTTTTAAATAAAACAGGACAGACAGCAAATATTTCAGTAAAATTCTGTTTTATGTTGGAGCTTCTGTTGGAAGAAGAGCCTAGAGAGGGTGAAATTGAATTTAAGTTCTATGTTTGTGGTTTGTGTTGCTGCAGAAAATCCCAAGTGTGCACTGGGACCCCACTGACAAACCTCTGTCCTCATAGCAATCATTCTGCCTGCAAAGTGCTTCTCCTTATTTCTGCACCTGGGGGAACAGACTGAAGGATAAGCCAGGGAAGTGCTCTAACTACACCGTGAGTGTTGTGTGAAAGTGCAAACGTGTCCCCAGCATTTCCTGCAGCAGAGGGGTGCACATCTCAGGTGGGTCTGAGCCTGGGCTCTTGTTGCACAGCTCCCTGTGGGGATGGTGACAATGTCCTCACACTCCCACTGCTGGTGTGGAAGGTGGGTGCAGAGCTGCACCAAGATCACCTGGACAGCCTTTCCCACCACCTATGGATGCATCTCATGTCATCAGGGGGAAAGGAAAGGCTGAGGGAGCTGGGCTTGTTCAGGCTGGAGAAGAGATGACTGAGACATGACCTCATCAATGTGTCTGCAGGGATGAAGAGGATGGAGTCAGGCTCTCCTCAGTGGTTCCAAACAACAGGACAAGAGGCAACAGGAAGAAACTGAAACACAGAAAGTTCCACCTGACCATAACAAAGAACTTTTTTACTGTGACATCACTTTTCTGTAATAAAATTCCTAATATAAACCTGATTTGTATGATTTATTCCCCATTTGTTTAATCTTAATTCCTCTAGGTTTTTGACATCCACCACAGCGTGCCACAGTCTACACCACAGTTTAACTCAGCACTGTGTGCTCAGCAGATGTTTTCCTGGGACCTGACACTGGGTAACTTTTTTGACACTTAACTGTTTCTTGCATCACAGGAAAAAACAAACAGCTGTTTCCAGTAAGATGTGATCAGGAGTAGCAGAGATAAACTGTATGAAGTACAGATGTGATGAAGAACCTAAAGAACTACTACTATCACAGAAGTAGCTAACAAAGAACATAGGCTACCTCAACACTTTCCTTTGTATCAGCAGCCTCTCCCAGAAATGCTGTTTGTTCAAACTATTCGGGATCCTGTGACTTTATTCATGACCTCCATTTCCAATTGCTCTGTGAGTACTTTTACTTGTCAGGGAAAGTCTGTTCTTTAGCATCATCACTCTGAAATTGCATCACAGTGGCCAAAAGAGCTTGGAGTCTTGGATCTTCTGCACACTGAGAAAGGAAGTTCTGTCAAACACATGGAATGATTTTGAAGTGTGTGGCAGAGAAAAGGCAGGTGGGTGTTTTGGCAGTACCACCAGGATGGTGTCAGGGATAGGGCCTGGGTATTCCACTGACAAAACCCCATGCCAGCTGGGTCAGCATGGCAGGCAGAGCACTCATTTCTATGGATGTACACTCAGAATTGTTTCCAGATTGTCCAGCCTGGCAAAGTGATGCTGAGTAGCGCTCAGTCATAGCAAACATCTCCCTGTAATTTTCATTCCTGAGAGTTTTGTGTGCCTGACAATAGCCCTGCTGTTCCTCAGGTGAATATGTCTCACAGGTTTCCTGTGGCAAATCTGCACATGTGCTGCAATATGTAAACAGCAGCACTGGCTTCCCCTGGAAATGTTCAATATGCATCTGTTAATAGGATCAAGTTTTCTTCACACGTTTTCCAATCTGTTTGCTAAAACACTGATCAGGCCACTTTGGCAACAGTAGTGCTCTTGCTAGCAAAACACCCTGTCATTGTGAAACGTGTAGAGATGCCAGTTTGCCATGAGAATGGTTTCAAAATGTTTTCGTTTGGCATTCTACCCCAGAGCTAAACTATTATCTAAGCTGCTTGTTTCCCATTCCATGTTCTTGCTGAGTGCTGAGAACTCCACTGTTTTTTTCCACTACAAATGAAACTCTCCTTCTGTAGTAGACAATTCAGTGGCAATTCTCTGTGATAAATAAAGAACATGACCACTTATGTGCTATCTAAACTGTTGGGATGCTTATTCAATATCCTTCATGTCCTATACTTAAGGGTTTAGGGTAATTGGGTAGTTATGCTTACAAGTTGGAAAACTTTGGATAAAATCTAGGCAATTTAAACTTTGGATAAAATCTAGGCTAATTGTTTTGTCTGTCAGAATGAGATTCAGCTCATGAACTAAAGCTAAATTTGGACATCTATATGTATATCCCTACTTGTGAAACTATGTGCTGAGGTTGCCATTGTAGTGGCAGCACATGCAGATGTGTATTAGAGCACCTCAGAAACACTTAAATTCCTACATTTAAGCCACTACTTGGAGTCCAGAGTACTCAAAAAAGAAAAAAATATCCCAGAAGAGAGGCCTATATTTAATCTTACAAAACTAATAAGCATGAAACTTGTCGGTCCAAATGAGAAAGATTAGTGAGGTTAGCAGGAAGCATGGAAACCCCCCCATTACAGCTTGTTTACAGGATGGCAACACAGTCTAAAAGAACATTCTAGGAAATAAGCATTGTTTCCCATTATTTTGATACTTCCTTTAGCATCTGAAAATGCAAGTATGCCAACACAGTGGTGTTCTGGGACATAGAAACTCTTGGAGCATTTTAAGAACATTAAATTAAAAAACACTAGGTTGAGTAAGTAAAAACATGCCCTGCAATCTGTTTGACTAGTTTATTTTATAGCACTGCCAGACAACACTATTTATACACTTGAAACTTTTTGAGTGGAAAAAGTTAGCAAAGGTATGTTCCTTTCATGAAATGATCCAGCTCCCTTTGCACATCAGAGTATGTTCCTTGTGGATGTGTGACACTGGAAGGGTTTGGACACATATAATCCTCTCCACAAAGACTTCCAGGCTGAGGCAACCATCCTCACTGAAACAGATAACCCTCCCATGCTGCAGCATGACTTCTGCATTTCACAGCTTTATCTGCATTCTCCCTTTATCTGATGGATGCAGACATTTTTTACATAACAAAGCTGTTAATTAGTTCTTGAAAAGATGGATAGGGACTTATTTTGTAATAATTACAGCTAATGCCATTACTCCTGAGGCTAAGGCTGTGCTGGAACAGAGATTGACAAGCTTTGTAGTTAAACACAGATTCAAAGGCCCACCATAAACAAACCTGTTTTATGAAGGTTTAATAGACATATGCATGCAAAAGCTGTGTATACCAAGTGTGTTTTGCAAGAACACATTATGTGAAGGAAAATAAATTTTCAGATGATGTAATGGAATATAACACAGTAAAGTATTTGTATTTCTTACAGGCATCTGAATTTCTAGACTAAATTCTCTCTCTACTTTTGCATATCCAGTGCTAGAAATAAAACAATTTAGCTTTTCTGTGGAACTCTTAAAATAAGCATATTTCTAAGGCTAAAACTCCGCCTTCAAACCCCAGGGTAAAACTGTCATTTGCTTCACTGGGTTATTTGGATGATGAGCACATAACAGGAGGTATCAATAGGCAAGTCAGAAAGAGGAGTAACTAGCACGCTCTTTAAAACACAAAAAATAGTTGTTTAGATTTCCAATTACTTTTGTCAAGAATAAATGCAAGGCAGGCTTTTATTTAGCACTTTTCTGAACCATTGCCTCTTCACTGAAAAAAAAAAGAGACATCAGAATCTCAGAATGGTTTGGGTTGGAAGTGACCTCAAAGCTCATCTCATTCCAACCCCTGTGCCATGGGCAGGGACACCTTCCACTAGACCAGATTGCTCAAACCCTCATCCAGCCTGGCCTCAGACACTTCCAGGATGGTGCAGCCACAGTTCTCTGGGCAACCTGTCACCACCCTCTCAGGAGATAATTTATTCTTAATATCTGGTCTATATCTACCTTCTTTCATCTCAGAGCCATTTCCCTTTATGCTGCCACCACAGGACTGCACTAAGATCTTTCTTGAGCTTCTTCTCCAGGCTGAACAGCCCCAGCCTCTCCTCACAGGAGAGGTGCTCCCTCCCTCTCACCATTTCCATGGCTCTCCTCTGGACCCATTCCCATGGGACTGTGTCTTTGTTGTACTGAGAGCCCCAGGGCTGGATGTAGCACTCCAGCTGGGGTCTCACCAGAGCAGAATTGTGAATTAAATACAGAGAAATCATGACCTCAGTATACACTTGCTAGATTAAATTTATAGGACTTAAAAATGGATACTGAGAGTTTTTCATTGTCTGAGTTTTAATCTGATAAAAATGTGCATGTGTTCTTAAAATTTTATACCAGAAGAATATATAATTAGGAATCTGGCCCAAACTTCACTGACTCAAGAGAAATAAGCATCACTGAAACGTTTTACTGATATGACAGTTTAATGTATTTCTTTACCAAGAAGAAAAGACATTTTTTTTAATTATTTAAAAGTATCTCTGTCTTAAATCCATCTGCAAAGTGCACATTCTGCATGTTCTAGATCCATTTGTAAACCTACCCTATCTGAAAAAAAATCTAGTTTTTTTAAAGTTCCTTTTCCATGATCTCTGCTTACTTGCTCATAGTCTCTGATGTATCATCTGCTTGAAAATGGCTGCAAGAATGCTTTATGTCTGTAAGGTGTAATAACGACCATAAAACCAATTTTTTTTTTGGTGATACATACCTGCTACTCATACAGCTACTTAAAAACTGCAGAAAACCCCCAAAATATAAGTAGTATGAGAAAAAGAGAACAGGGAGTGACTGCTGGCAAGTTACCATGATGCATGAGCTTCATGGCACATGGACATGAAATACTGTGCAAGATACTCCAGCAACCAAAGGGAGGTATCTATTAACATATAATTAAACAATGGAACTCATGAAATGTCGTGGACAATCAGATCAAAAGGCACAACTAACCAATTCATGAAAGGAAGGGACCATGGGAGGTTTTCTCTCATGAAGACACTCAAGCTTGAGGAGACAATTTTAGCTTCAAATGAGGTCTTTGGCAGGGTTTGTTCAAGTGTGATCCTGCATAAAATTGCCACTTGCCTGCCTTTATTTTGGTGTGACACCAAAAGCTTTATTTTGGTTGGAGACCAGACACTGATACAGATGGGCCTTTGGGCTGTTCCAGGACTGTTTGTTCTGAGGTCCTGTGAGGTTGTTTTTTCTTATTTGGGCGTGGTGTTCAATGTCTTAAATCAGAAGGTGCCTTCCTGTTCAGATAAGGTATGAAGGATGAAAGTTCAGCAGGGAAAAATTCAGGAGCAGACTTCAAATGGTAGTTTACCCCAGCCTGTGAATTAAGCAGAGCAAAGCCTGGTGTGGGTCCTTAGGGCAGACGTGTCCTTGGGAGCCAGACTGGGCAGATGGCCACTGTGCATGGAAGCCAGTGCAGGAAGCTGGTCATTTAGAAAAGTTTCCTCCTCCTTCCCAAACTTGCTAGCACGTGTCCAAGGGAGTAGGCCTTCTGAAGTCCCATTTTTGCATCCCTGGAACAACTGGCTTGCCCTGACCACTGAACCAGAATAGCTTATGGGCCCAGTGCTCCAGTATGAGCCACCTCATCTGGTGTTTGAATCTCGGTGCTGTAACAGTGCTTTCAGCTTTGAAGGCAAGAACAAAAGAAAGTGAATAGAGAGTGTGGAGCTATGAAGTACACACATGTAACATTTCTGAAGTTAAGCACATTTGTAAAGCTACAAACTGATCTCTTGCTAAAAACAGATTGCATTCTTGTACAAGCAGTATTCCCTTCTCCTTAAACTTGAGTACAGCTGCCCCAGTCTTGACTTAATCCAGCTCTATAGAAAGTTTTCTGTGTGATAAATACGACTTAACTTCAGATGTCAATAATTTCTCCTCTATTTTTTCCAAGTCTTATTTCTAACCACATGTATGAACCATTCAAGCTTCAAAACTTTATACCAAAATTCTAAGAACAGGTAATTTTATCATTAAATGAATATAAAGAAGCACATACTCAGATTGCAAAACTGTG
Organism: Irena cyanogastra; assembly: GCA_013397155.1. NCBI lineage: Eukaryota > Metazoa > Chordata > Aves > Passeriformes > Irenidae > Irena > Irena cyanogastra. Next base: position 64,270 of record VWZV01013938.1, on the reverse strand, counting down.
CCAGGAAAATGCCTATGCTACTTGAAACAGGAAGAGTTTGCCTTAAATTAGTATTCACAGCTACAAAGAGATGGCAGGGATCTGCATTAGGGATCCCAAGCCATCTTTTAGGTGCCACTGACATTCATCAAAATGTCACCAAACTCTGTAGGTAATTTAAGTGCCTAGATTAACAGATTAAGGTGTCAGTGACAAACCTACAGCATCACACTGCTTTTTCTGTTATTAGTGGACAGAAAATAACTCCAGGCTGAGTCCAAGTGGCTGCATCATGCTTTTGCTCTGAAATGCCCTTCAGAGCAGATCCTTTTTCTCAGCAGGGAATAAAAAGATGGACTTTAGTCTCCCACATGTTATCCTCTGTGATTATTTCACAAAACTCCCCATGTGACATCTGAACTGAGAAACTCCAGAGAAGAAGGTTCCTGAACTGAATGTAAATCTTAGCCTGTCCTAACTCCACGTGAGAGTGGGATTTAAGCACCCCCCAGACATCTCCCAAATCTTGTTTACTGGGGAAAGATAACTGAGGCCCAGGCTGACTGTCATCCATGGTGAACTGTTCAGGGCTCTTTGTTTTGAAGCACTGCAGTGTCTTCTGTGCTGCAGAGCTGCAGGTCAGCTCAGGAGCAGTCCAACAATTTGCAGTTCTGTGTCAGGAAATGTCTATTTTGAGGATGTCCAGGAGCAAGGTGCTGAACTCATGCCTTCACCCTCCAGCACGACTTCATCCTCTTGCTCTGCCTACCTCACCTGCATGGTCTGACCCAACAGACTTGCTTACAGCTTATCTAACTCCAGAACAGATCAACAAATGCTGCCTGCCCACACACTCCATATTTTCTAGGCTGCAAATTCCCTTCTTCAGAGATTAAAACCGATTTTCTATGAAATACAGCACTATTCATTTGAGCAGCAAGTGGAACATAATTTTCTGTACAACCTGTTTGTGTTTTTGTTGTAATTATCTATAAGGTTAATTAAATCATGGGGACAAGAATGTTAGAGGCTTTTCTTAAAGAAAATCTGTTATCTTTCTAAATCAAATGGAAAGATTTCTTTTCAAGACTTCCTGCCAATTGGAAACATGAAGAAAGCTTTTCTAAAATTATTTCTAACATAACCTAGGGTCTTTTTAATTATTTTTTTTTCCAAAACAGAGAAAGTTTCCTGAAATCCTGAAACTACACTAAGAAATTAGAAGGGCAAAACTAGCAGGCAACTCTCTCCTTCTCCTCACACTTTCTGGATGCCAGAGCTCTCCCCACTACCCTCAAACCTCTCCCAAACACTTTCTCATAGAAATATTCCAACCTTAGCCTGTTACTCCATCCAGAGACAACTCAGCTCCTGCTGTTACCAAGTGCAAACCTGATGAGAAAAGAAGTGAGCAACATCATGAACATTGCTTGTTTTGAAAATGAAAACATTTTACTTACCTATTCAACAAACAGAGCAAGCAAAATCAATCCAATAAATCACTTTGCAAAACACTGCACAGGGCAATTCATTCTCTTACCAGAAGAAAATTATGGAGATGATTTGCATATGAGAGCTGTTCATCATGTGTAGAAATAGTTATAAAAAATGTTGTCAGCACCTTTTCATTTGAAAAAGGCTCGTTCAGCAACAGTGATATATTTAAATGCAATGTTATATTGCTTCCAGCAGGAGATTCTTTGATCTAAAGAAACGAACATTTCATTTATCAATGCATTAAAAAATGTCCTCTGTAAGCTGCTATGATTTTTCATCTTGCATGTTAGTTTTGGCACAGCATTTCAAAGAATTTTGTAACTAGCACATATGTAATCACACAAAAAGTAATAATAAAAATGCAAAGAATCTGGAAACTGAATTCAGAGCTGCTCAAAATTCTGTTCAGGTCCTTTAGTAAACTTAGTGCATAGTTAACTCTACCTATATGCAAGCAGATATATAGCTATCCTTATAGTGGTAGCTAAGCCTCCTACTATGGATTTTTCACCTTTCAGTTATTGCTTGAACCTTAAAAACTTCAACTGAATTCATTTCTATCAGGTTTAAGTAATTAAAAAAAACTTCCTGAAGAAGTTTATTCCACAGGGCATCAAATCCTGTAATTATAGTGATTTAAACTGTATCTTTTATAGTTTTGTATATACAAAACTTCCTGCCTGATTTGCTCAGTTTCCCAAAGGTTGAAGAGCTTGCTTTGTCTTTTATCCCATAATTTTCCTATGGTTTATTTTAATTTAGTTGATATACTCAACCACTCATGCCCTAGAGTAAAATCGCTTCACAGATTCCTTTTCATATGGAGGAATTACATGTTTTTTATGTGCATACATTTAAGATATTCAAAAATCATCTTTCTTACAGGCTTACATTGAGAAATAGTAGTCTTTTCTTTTTCCCTTTCAAGGTAAAAAATAAACTTATCTTTTATTAGCAGTGAGCCAAGAACTTGTCCTGTTCTCATTGTGCTCACACATAATGAATATTTTCAATAATAATCTTAATGAAGAAGTCAGGGAATTAGTTGGCTGCATAAGTGATTACGATCAGGTCACTTAAAGGGTAAGACAATCTTAAAATTAGTGAGGCACTGGGGAGGGCTATTTAGAACATTTCAAAATGTATATGTTGAGATATTCAAGAAACCTTTTTAACTCCATCTTTTGCTATAAAGAAAAGATCTCCCACTGGCTGAAAAATGACAAACCATCCATATATAATTTAATTTGTTTTGTATAATTTTACATATTATTTTATTTGGAATGAAAGACCCAAGATTGCAAGCCTTCTCAGCAAGTCTCTACTTGAATTTCTGCATTTTGGTAGGGCACAGCAGGAGAAATACATGCAGTGTTTCTTTCTCACTTTAAGTAATGGAGACAGAGAGTGGAATGGAAACACAAATATCTATGAAAAGTGCTTGGTGCAATTCCTCTAGTCAGGCAGGTCAGCAGCTGGTAACACCTGGCTGTGATGACCATCATGTGCACAGCGTGTTGTGTGTGTCCCTGCCTCTCACAGCTGCTTGCCCAGTCAGGATTATCAACCAGGACAGTTTCCCTGATTATCAATCAAGAAAACTTTTGTATGAAACATATAATTTTATTCTCATTAATGATGTCTTTCCATGTCAGAATATACAATAGAAATACTGAGCCTTACACACATGTGAGTGTTTGATAGCAGAAAAATAAAATGACAAAAGGCAAAGCTGAGATGATGGCATAGGTTTGTCTGACAAATAGAAGAAAAGCTAAGATAGGATCAAACTGGTATGGAGCAAAAAACCATTATGTTTATGAACACTTCAGAAATGCTTTTATAGGAAGAAGTAGTATGTTGTAAACACTGCAGATATTTCACAATTGAGTGACTCTGCTCATAGCTTCATGAGAGTTTGTGTAGAATTCCAAATTCAATAATGAGGATGAAGAGCCAAAAGCAAAAAAAAATCATCCAGGGGAAATTAATGATTGTCAAGGTAAAAATGCTTTTGAAGTTCACGTTACAATTTATTCTGAAAACACACCCCAAATGAACCCCAGCCAAAACCCCTCTCACTGCAAAATGTTGACACTTTTAAAGGATTTTATTGCTTTCACTTGACATGTCAAGTGGGGTCTGCCCACACCTAGCACAAATTAGCCATTCTGTATTGAAACCAAGTTTCTCAATTTATGGCTGCTATACATAGAAGACCAACATGTTTAATATAAGTTCAGCTCTAACCCACTCCTCCAATGGAAAATGAGTAGTTTATAATTTTATTTTAATAAATTATTTCACCACTTGTTCTTTTTTGAGAAAACAGACTGTATTACTTGGCTAAGTGGTAGGATATTGTGCAATTCACAACAGAGTTCATATTTTCAGCCCATTGCAATGTTTCAGCACAGCTTCACCGAGGTCAATGCTGCTGCATCAGCCAAGGATCTGCTATGGAACTGAGCTGCAAATTTAGTGTGTAACACACAGAGACAGGGAAAAAAAGCCCTATTCATAAAGAAAAAGCAGGAACGAAGGCTTGAGTCCTTAGTAAAAAAACCTCCTGTAACAAAAAAAAATTACAGTTATTCTTAATTTCAATGGTTCACAATTCACTCTTCACTAAGCCACATTAATATTTGTTTTGGAGTATTTTGCTACACCAGATATAGAAAATAACACAGCTTAAAAGTCATGGACAGGGCAAAGTGACATAATGAAACACAGACATAGAGAAATCAGCAGGGCTACCTGGGATACCAAAAATGCAACAAAAAACCCTCTCTGAGAACCCCTCACTGTTTATGTCAGTAGAAAGACTTGAGATGAAAAAAGAGTAGCAAATTACAAATATTTGCTTTTTTATTTTAATGGAAAAGTATATTTGCTGTAATCCAATGTGAGAATCTAAAGCACCTACTTAAAATCCCTCTTTCTGGTTCCAGAAATGAAAAAAGGGAACAACCATTCAAACCAAAACCAAATCTTTTCCTTTCCTCATCCTTGCTCCTGCAAATGCCACCTTTTTTCATGTATCAGAGGAAGGTGCAAAGATTCCTCTGAAGGACACATGCAAAATAATCTGCTAGAAAGGAAGATCTGCTTAGAAAAATATATGCCATTGTTGAATGATGCTCTCCCTGAAAAATGGTAGAACTGAACTTTAAGTCTATTTTCGCACATTATCTTTCAATATATTTATATAATGTTTGATATATATATATATATATACACCTCTCATATATATCATGTTATGAAAAATGTTAGTGCCATTGTGGGGTATCAGTTAAGAAAAATATGGAAGGTTTTTGTACTACAATTTCCTTCACAAATTGGTGAGTTTATGTCTGCCAGAAGATTATCTGTTCTTTGGAGAACATATGTAATATGACAGTTGTAAATTCTATCACATTTTTCTTCTTGAGTGTTCATGGACAGGATGCTGCACTTTAAAGGAATTCTGTGAGACCAAAAATTTGAGGTCAGTGGGTCTGGATGTCTGTAACTGAGTAGATATTCTATATTTAATTAAGTGGCTGATCCTGAGAAAAGAATCTGCTGTTTCTTCTAACCTGAAGATGTGACTACTCAAAACTTTAAGACTCATTCCCCAAAGTTGAGATTAGAAGTTGAAGAACCCATCCTGTGACTCATGGGATCTGAGATCCACAAGTCAAACCTCCCTTGTTTTGCAGGGGAGTAGTGAAATTTGGCTGGCTCTGGGAGTTTTCCCTGGTGGTTTCTATCTTTCCTTAATTACTCTGCAGACTTCTAACCTGCCCATGTTCCCCTTCGGACTGGACAGGAATAACAGTGGCATTCTGGGGCTATGGTGTTGCCTGCTTAAAAAATATAAAATCTTGAGGCCCTTTGGTGAGTGAGTGCCATGTAGAGGTCTGGAAATTTCTGCAGCAGCCTTGAGAGGGGCTCGTGATGACTGCAGGCAGAAATTCCCACCTTCATCTCTGTACAGCTGCTCCTTCCCACAGCTGGGCTCTTCAGCCAGCCCTCTAAGTTTGGCTGAGGTGTTCATGCATCTCCACTTTACCTCCTTTTCACATAGTTTGTTCTCCCACACGTCCTCCTTCCTCACTTTCACTGCCATTTGTCACTTTTCCCACTGCAGCCCCTGCTGCAGCATAGATCTTTCGGAAATGGAGTTAAGGAAAAAACCCCCATGTCCTAGATGGAAAAACTACAGCGTGCTAAAGATTGCGTCTCTGTAATTGTTTTGGTTTTCTGGTGGTTTTTTCTGTGGATTAGGATGAAAATCTGGATCCCTGATTGTCTCCAGATGAAAGCAAAACATAAAGTTCTGTTCCCAGAGTGATCTTCCTTTGTTATGTTTGTGCATGTTTGGTTTTGCATTGAAATATTATTATAATAACTTCTGCTACTACTTTTTTTTTGTGTGTGTAGGGTTTGCAAAACCTCTCATTGTTCTGTCCCAGAAATAAGTCTGACGTGCATGAGCTGCTTCTCTTGATGCACAGGACTTGACTCTGATGGCCACATATGAAAGGAGCAGAGCTAATGGGCATTGTCCATTACAAAAATACCATTTTGATTCATGGTTTGGATTTTGCCTTGTCAGTGGTGTGGTAACACAAAAAAAGGCTTAGATATTTTGCAGTGAATTCCAAGCTAACAGTCTTGGAATATGAAGAATGTGTGCCTGCATGGGCATCCAAAGATATGCCATAAAGCCATGAGCACAGGACCCATTTCTGCCACAACACCACAAAAACCGGGAGTGAGCTGCTTCAGATCACTCCAAAAACCACCTAGATCCTTGCCAAGTCTGTTTGCCTTTATAGCTTAATTCTAGAGTCAATAAGCACAAAGAAAAGGCCATCAAATGAACAGTATGCATGTAATTTACAACTGCAGCATGCAACTGGTATATCATAAAAATATGGATACACTTATGTCTCTGGGCTGAATGGAAAGAACCACAAGTTTTGACAACTTGCACCTGCAATATAAATTTGCTGGCTTTTTAGAAAACTAAAATACTGCATTACATGTACACAAAGTGCATATTCCTTAGCTATGGTCCTCTTTTGAAACCGAGATCCTGAACAATGTTGCCAAAAGAAACAGCTTTTGTGCTTTCAAACAGCCAACATCTTATAAAACCAGGCAGATGAATGATGTTATGTGTAAAGGATGAATAAAAATATCAAAGACTGAAGTTCCAAACAGGCTTTGCAGGCCAAGAAAATGGTATTAAAATTCATTCTATAGAAAATAAAAGCAAATAACATTGGGACCAACCTGGGCATCTAGTTCTGCTCTAGAAGCTAAAGGCTTGTGAATATTCCTGAGGCAGATTGATCCCTCTTTTTGCAGTGCAACTTCCTAAGGTTTTAGACATGTTACTACTCTGGGTTTGTTCATTGATAATAAAGGTGTGAGCCTATGGTTTATGAAAGGTTTTTGGTAAGTGAGTATCCTTATTGCTCTTTAATGTTGATAGTATTCAGTCATATTCTTGTATTCTGGCTTTTGAATTTGGGATTAACCTTTTGCCATCAATGTCAGAACACTGGATTTCATTCTGACTAAAACCAGAATAAGGATTTTGTTAAGTTAGACTGACAGCCTTCACAATTTAAATGACAGAATTGCATTAACCCCCCCAACTTATGCTTGAGTTAGCACCTAATAATGAAACAGCATGAATGTAATTCCTCAGTGATTTCCGAAGTTATATATTAGTGTACAATTTAAATAAAAAAAATCCTAATTTATGTTAATCAAAGAACTGAACCCAACATTAATCAACAAAGGCACAGACTGCTTTTTAATTTTCTTATGCCAGTAAAATATGCAGGTGAAAATTTCCTCTCTGTTCTTCAAAACAATTGCCAGTTTGATCCGCTTTCAGTTATTTATAGGTAAATATCAATATTGATACCATAACTAAAGGCTTCAGAAAGAGTTAGATCTATTTATCAGACATTATACAAATGCACAGAAAAATCCATTCTGTCCCTAGGCTACAGTAGACTTTAATCAAAAGCTACCAACTGACCATCAGAGGTGGCAAGAAGAATGGCACTATGGAGACAGACATCCCCTGTGGGTCAGTTATGGGTGAGTCTCTCCTCACCTGACGTGACATATCTGCAGATTAAAGCTCTGACAATGAGCTAGTCACCATGCTCTGCCTTCGGGGGGCTTCTCCAAGGGAGAAGTCATCTGACCTTTCTAGAGCAGGATCACGTATTCTTTGGAGGTGCCTGCTTCCCTTCTTGGACTAATTGGGAGTCTCAGGTGACTGGATCATAATTAATGTCTTACTTTTGGCTTGTACTCGCATGGTTGATCTTTCTGCATGACCAAGGCATGTCCCAAAGAGAGCAACAGAAGAGGTCACAAGCTGAAAAATAGGAAGTGAGGAAACAAAAGTGTACTTTCACCAGTATTTTTTAAAATGCCTTATTTAATGAGACTATTCCTCCTACCCCTTATTTTTGGTCTTCTCTAGAAGAGGGCTGCTGTAATACAGGGAGATTCTGGCAGCAATCCCCAGTGTTACAAGACACATCTTGTAGGAAGAATGTAGGAAGCTGGATCAGCCTCTGTCCCTTGGTCACATAAGTTACAGCTCAGTTATATATCTGAGCTTTTTATGGCCTTGCAGATGCTTCTATTGTGACCAGTCACTTCATTTGTCTCCCTCATTCTATTTTATTTGTTTTTTATTATTTTCTATTAAAATACATTTTTAATCATGGGAGTTTTTTTTATTTCTCAACCAAGAGCTTCACAAATATAACAGTGTGATTCTTTGATCCCTTATGACATTCGAATACAGAATAGATGTAAGTACTGCCATGTAATTACTCCCAGGTAAACTCTAAAGTTATCAGGTATTTTTAGCCTGTTTAGACATAATCCAGAAATCCCTAATATACATCTGGATCTGCTCTGCTTTTCTGTTTTGCCAACAATACATTTATGTCTGGTAAATAGTCTATTGGGTCTCATGTACTCAGAGACCTTTAAGTACCAAAATAATTTGCTGTTGTACCTTTGCCTTCCAAAAACCAGGATGATGAAACATAATGCTACAATGGGATTTGCTCTAACACTACCTAAAAATCACTTATCTTGATAATTATTATGGTTTTAGCTATAGGAATGACTTCCCCAGAGATTAATCTTCTTTCCAGTTACTTGGCTATTTCTCTTCCTCCCAGTTACCTAGCTCAGGACTGGCACTTTTTCTTATGTATCTGTTCTAGCTCAACCCGAGGTTGAAGGTTGAACTTGGGGATCATCCACTGAAATTCCTGAGTCAAGTCAGTGATAAAGAGATAAGTGATCAAATCACAGTTTCGGCCTTAAAGTACTTCTCTACATTAATGAAGTCTTTTCATCTAACTGACATTAATATGTAGCTGCCAAGTAGCTGAGACTGAAATAATTAATAAATATTAATATATTATGGAAATATGTCTAGCAATATCAATGAAAGAATATATATGTTAAGATATTAGCTTAATTTCCTTTTTTCCTACTTCCAATGTAATTATTTAACTAGGAAAAAATTAAGCTGATAATATTTTTCTGTGCTGAACAAAACTGTTGAAAAGCACCCAAATTGTAGAAATTGCAGTCTTGCTTTTTAATATAAAGCTCTGATTTATTTGTCAGTGACCTTAAAACACCTGGAGCTTTGCACTGACTTGGTAGATGCAGCATCTTTTCACATGTAAATACCCTTGATGTTAATGTCTGTTTTCTAAAGCATTTTGAGAGTGCAGCAACTGCAGTGCTGCTTCTTTTCTACAGCCTCAGGTTCTGCTCTCTTTGTAATCAATGTCCCAAGTCTTCGTTTACTGAAAGAAGAAAATTTGAAAGAGATAATGTTAAAATCCAGCAAACCAAACCAATCTATATTCCACACTGCAGTTCGTGTCTGCAGTTTGCTAAGACAGAAGCTGTCTCTCCAAACCAAAGTATCAAATGCTGGCTCTTGAATGCACTGGGGTCCTTCTCATTTCGGGTCAAGTTACAGTTTTCTCAGCTGATAGAGCCACAGAATATATCTGCATTTTATATAGATGCACATGGTTTCAATGATGCTAACCTTTTTCGATTTTTTTTGTTGTTGTTTTTTTATTTTTTAAGCCCTAGCCCTGAAGACTGAATGGCAGCCAGGCACAGCCACATCTAGAAATGCTGCTGATGTAAACTGAATAAAATCTGAATAAATGATTTATACTGAAAGTAGAAATATACCAGATCAATTAACAATCTGTTAGTTTAGTTTGAATAAAATAACTTTCCGTCAGACTCTGACGGCAGTTTTGTTCAACGGGGAACACCAACATGTGGCAGCTCTGTTTCCAGGTTGTAATGCTGACATGAATAGCACCTTTCATAACAGAGTCCTCAATAACCTCTGGACTTGATCCTGAAAACACTTTGTATGTAATTATGTTGGCTTCAGCTGTACTACTTCAGGGTGGGTTTCACTCATTTAACATTACACATTTAGAAGCAGACATAGAGGCTCCCTCTGCAGTCAAGGGAGAGATAGGGAGAACACTAAGGAACAAGTTGTGTTCCTTGTCTGAAGTACTTTTAATTACTTTTTTTCAAATGATGGGGTAGCTCATCACAAAGGGAGATTGGCACTGATCTCTGCTGACTGCATAAGGAGCAGCTACAATTTGAAACCTCAGTTTTATGCAGTAAGCTTATTTGAAAATTTGAGTGCATTTTTTTTTTTGTTGAGCAAAGTCTGGGGTCATTACAGCAGTCAGCTGAGCTACTTGTGGAGACACCCAATCAGTGCACCATTTATCTTAGTGCAAAGCATGCACTGGTAATGACTGATGTGTCCTGTGGCAGGAAAGTGCCACTCTACAGGCCACAGGTGCTGCAGGACAATCAGACCTGGACGCAGTTGTGGTGCAAATGAGAGCAGTGTGCAAGAAGAAACCAGTTCATCAAACAGACCAGAACCACAGTTGGTGGGGTGGTGGGCTCAGCTACTATAAATCCACATCTGGCCATGTGGGAAGAATGAGTGCTGCTTCCATAAAGAGTTATATTGAATTGTCAATAAATTAAAAATAAAAAGAGAAAAAAAACAGTACTGGTGTTTTCCCAACAGCTCCCCACAAAATACTTTTCTAATTCAAAATGTAGCTTGCTGTGGATGGTTGAGATACTCAAAATACGATGATGCAGGGATTTTGCTAAGCTTTTGGGATTTGGCTTCCATTCACTGGGATTCAGATGTCTCACTAACTTCTTTTGGCTAGGCTAGATTTCTTGTACAGAGAAACACAAACTTAAACCTTTGAAGTCCTCTTCTAGAGCTCTCAAAATCCACAACTTCTATAAATACATGCCTGCCTACATTAGAAGGGGTGATCTTCAAGTTAAGAGCTCCTTTCTTTCAAACCTGTTGTAGATATTTAATGAAAGGACATAAACAGAATACCAACACAGAACAGAGGAAGCACTTAAACAAACCTGCTATACCAACTTACTGCTTTCATCCTTCTGGAGATGCTGAAAGTTGTTCTTCCAGACAAATTTCATACTGATTTGGCCAGTAGCATACTGTCTTCAGCTACTGACAGCAATCTGTTCTCACTGAGGAGGCTATAACAAATTTAATGTTTAAGAGTTTAAGGGAGGTGATCTTATAATACAATCAAAATAGTTATTTATTGAGGACAGTGAACATGAGCCCACATAATGTATGCTGTAAATCACTAAGGCATGTGGTTCCATTTAACACTATTTTGCTTGAAAAGTGATCACTCAGAGGTAAGGTTAGCCCTAAGTTGGGTAGGAAACAAAAATATTCAAGAATAAGTAATAAATAGGGTGTGTTCTGGACAAAGCTATCTTTTAGAGCCATTTAGAGAAAAGAACATTTCTATCTATAGCACCATTGCTTGGATGTTTGTCTTCTGTTAACCACAAGTACATATTTTCACTGGAAAAATGCGACTTTTGGGCATTCACAAGGATTTGTTCATGCTAAGGATAAACAGAACTAGATATCCTGTGTTCTGAGATAAGAAAATACATGGTACCATTTCATATAATAGCACTCATGTTTTATTAAAATGAAGGATTTTTTATTATTATTTCTACAGCCACCACTGAGGGGAAGTGGAGTTCTCTGGACACAGCTCAGAGCTGATTTTATTCTTACCCTCCCCTGCTTGGTGCTGAAGCCTATAAATCAATACAACAGTCACTGCCATTTAGGGAGACCAGGATAATGCCTTAAACCAATTAGTTCAACAGCTAATTTCACTGGAAGTAGAAATATAGAAGTTTAATTTATACAAAGCAGGAAAATGAGTTTCAGTTAATTCTTCCTAGAACTGTGGGCTCTCAGAAGCTGATTTTCTTTCCTATCCTAGACGTAAGTGGAAATGCAACAGACTTTTTTCTTGACATACTATTTGTGATCTGTAGACAAAATTTTTATTCTTCTTATCATATTTGGGCCAGATCTCACATGCACTACACACTTGTAAAGGTCCTGGCCTGGACAGGATTAATTTTTGCAGCAGTCAGGAGGGACATGGCCAGGACCCTGGGATTATTGATACCACCTCACAGCCATGCTCAGGGATAGGTGGGGTGTTTTCCAGGTTTTTTTTTTCCAGACAGATAAAATCAGCATGCACTAACTGTCTGTGCAGGTGTTACATCATGGTTACCAACACTGGAGTAAAGCAGATTCTCCTCTTAAAGTGGTGGGAGAGGAAGAGAGCAGAGTCCTTTGTCTTTCTTTGGAGATCCCCAAGGGTCAGCCTAGCTACATCAGCAAAGGGCAATGGACAAACTCTGGCTATTCCTGTGCAGAAAGAGTGCAGAAAAAGAGCCTTTATATCCTGATGGACTGCAAGGTGGAAATTCAATACCTTGCTAGTACTATTCTTTTTCTTACTCATCCTCTTTAAAACACCTGCCTTCTAGTAACTCTCTGGTATGTGTGTATTTGTATACATACATACATACATATATATATATACATATATATGCATATACAGTCTTCTCTATATGGTCCATTAATCAATGTAGGTGCCATTATTGGAAGTGGAAATATGACTTATTATTTTCAGAGAATATTGATCCAGATTCTTGGACAGTGTTTGATTTGAATTTGACTTTATTGCAAGTGTGGAACTCAGCCTGCCAATGTGCTTGCACAGTAACTGTAGGAATTTAGTGACCCAAGCCTCCCCAGGGAAGCAGATTTGGTGGCTGAGTCACAAACAGGCACTTGAGGCTGACTGGATGAGGTGATTTCTGTGCCCAGCTGATCGCTCCCTCTTCATCCTTACAAAGGCTTCCCCACTTCTGGATCCTTCACTGCTCATCTGGCTCTCCAGTAGATGAAGGTAAATCAGTTCTGGAGTTTAGTGGCTTTATCCATCATGTTTAACATTTTCTTGTTTGGCTGGAAGCAAATGCAGGGATGGATGGCTGGGAACAAGTAGTGTAAATCGACACCTGATTCCTTGGGCCTGTGAAGAGTGGGAGGATCCTTGGAAAATTTTCAGAGTTTGGCATGAGCGATGGGATGATGGGACCTTCTCATGAAGGACCTCAGAGTCACAAAATGCATGGTAGTTCAACTTGAAGTGATTCACTAGGCACAACTTAGCCCAACATTTGGAAAACAATCCCTCTCCTTAAGAGATTTAAGCAACACCATTGCATTGCATCATGCTGCAGGCATTTCTATCACTGCTTACAGAAGGAATAATAGTACTCAGCATAAAGATAAACACTTAGAGGGTGGCAGCAGGCTGCTGTCTCCTGTTTCTCCCACAGTTCTTACTAAAGGACCGTCTATTTTACCATGACAATTAATTTCACAGGAAAATAGCTTTGCCTGAAATATGCCAGTTTGGCATTACAGCGTCTGGACATTGTTCAGATTAATGATCAAGCACAAAATTAAGCAAATGGGAAGCAACAAAAATAGCTGACCTCTCTTCCTCATTTTAGCTATTTATGAAAGATCTGCTTGGTCGTTTAATTCGTGCTTGTATTATTGCCCGATGAGAAAACAAAAATGCAGGTATCTGATGTTCAACTTCTGCTCTTTCACGAGCCACTCAACTTTACAGGAAATTTGAACAGTTGCTCTGGGCACTGGGTGTGGAATTTGGCCTTAAGGGAAGCCCCAAATCAGCCACTAAGGAAAAAAAAATAAAAAAAAAAGAGAGAAAAACTGAAAACCCCCTCACTTTTGAAATTCCTGTTTAAAAGGACTTGTTGAATGCTTCTTCCGTCCAATAGTCAGTGTCCTTTCTGCACAAACATTAATGGCATCATCCTCACCATCATTATAATTATCACAGCTTCAAAACATGGGAAGGAACCTCTCTCTTCCTATGGAAACTATAGACCATTTCTGTAAATTTGGCAGAAATTCCTGTTTCGGGAGGACACTTCCAACACCCTGTTAAGAGAAAATGCAGTCCTGACCAAAAAGGTCACTCAAAGAGGTGGCATTAGCACAGATGCTGAGAAAGGTAAAATTCCTTCTGGGTCTCCCAGTAAAGCTGTGCTTATCTGCCCTGGGAATTTCTGAGCCGTGGTTTAAAATACAATGCCCAGGAATGCACCGAGTGATCATTTACAATGATGCTGTGCAGATGGCGAATGCCTGCTCAGCCTGTGTCCATGGCATGACCTCGTGTAACCTTGCCGCGAAGCCTTCCCAGCGAGGCACACAAAAGCGCCTTCGTTCCCTGCTGTCTGCAGAGAAATGTTGTTTTATCGGCTTTCCTTTAGCCAGCAGCCACAAGAGGGCGGATATTTTCCTGCTTTCCTCCACTTCATGAAGCGCTTCTATTTCACAAATTCGGTTTATAACTCTTGAAAGACAAATCTTCTCCTATCTATTCCACACACACCCCCCTCTAGCTGCTAAAATGAAACCATTTCCAAAGCATGTATTGCCCCCCCTACATTTCACAGAGTCTAGACTTGTTCTACAAATGAGAAAAGGAAACATTCATGCTGATTTCTTTTTCGCAGGAGTCTGAAACATCTCCAGAACACGAAAAAACATAATTTTGTGGCATATTTTATTTTTATCAGGATTCATGTTCTCAGAGTACCTCAAACCCCTATTCTGTAGCTCTAATAAATGCTTTAAAAAACCCAAAACACATGGATTTTTCTTTCACCAACTTGTTCCTCATTTTCTATTTGTTGAGCTTCTTCAATTGCAGCAGGGGATTATCAGCAAAGTGCCTGTGATCTTGAGTGAGTGGGAACATGGTAAAGTGCAAGAATTTTTCTGCAGAAATTCAAAACACAAACTGGGCTTAAATTTGCATCATAATCATCCCAATTATATTTGTATTAAGCAGTGCCATGTGGGGATTAAACCAATGGGAAGTTTTACCAGTGATAATGATACGAATGTAGAAATTCAGTATAAAATTGCCTTTCATGTCTTTTGAAGGCCTTAAACAGCAGAAGTCAACAGTCAACCTATCTCCAAATTCCTCCATTTGTCTTTTGGGAATATGAAACTCATGTAGATAAGTACAGTCTGTATTTACCTGAGTAGAATTTATAAAAACAATGTCAGTTTGGTACTGCAGTAATAAGTTGTTTAAAAAATGTAGGTAAAAAAGGTGTAAAGTTGACTTTTGGTGAACCTAAAAACCTGCTCTTATTTAAGCTCCTGTCCTGTATACCCAGACCACCCATCTGACTTCTGTGTGAATGGTAGGTGAGGATGAAGTTCTGCTGAGGTGAGTTACATGGTGGAAACTCCAATATATTTCTCTGGACTTCCTTGGTTCTGCTGTTATTTCACGAGAGCAACAGCCAGGATCTGTTCCACAACCGAGCTGCCAGCTGAAGGCTTTCAATCTGAGCCCTTCACTGAGGGAAACACAGCTCTTGAAAGAGCCCCAGTGTGTGTTGTCTGGAAGGGTCTGATACTGCCTGTGCCATGTGTGCAGTGGCTCTCAGCCTGCGGGCAGGAATGCTCTTCCTCGGGCAGCCACAGGAGGAAATATGTTGGGGAGAATGGTTTGCTGTGGGAGTGGGCTGGTCCAGGAGAGAAATTCTCTCTTAGGAAGTGGTCTGCAGCATGCGAAAGCCGGACAACCACCAATGGAGCACATTCCGGGGGCAAAACAAATAAATGCAAAGGCAGATGTGTCCCTGGCAGCTACAGTTCTGCACAAGGGCAAACTCTTAAATGCGCACCAGCCCTGAGCTCCGGGCCACTTATCAGTGAGTGTGGCCAGTGGCTCTGTTTACCCAGTCAGTCTATAAGCCAGTGCCCTGCAGTTCCGTCCCAGAGGGAATGTGTCACGGGAACACCGTGAGCGGACCCGAGGCTGCTTCAGCCACGTGGATGAGGAGCAGCAGCCGCGCACGGCGATCCCAGAGATAGCTCGGGATGCTCCTGTGCGAGCTCGCAGGTGTGTGATCCGGCGGTGCCGGAGAGGGCTGTGGCCCAGGGAAGGCACACGGGCTCAGGGTCCCCGGGTGGGCACATCGCTGCCGCGGTCGGTGTCGGCGTGCGCACCCCGGCACTTCTCGGGAGGCGCCGGCCGGCGGGCCGGGTGCGGGACCTGCGGCGAGCAGGGGGTGTGTGCCTGCGCCGGCTGACAGACAGCCGGACACACAGGCGCACTCTCAGGCGGCAGCCCATTTGCTGGAGGGGTGTGCATGTGTGTGCGAGGGAGTGGAAAGGGGTGGCGGGATGGAGGGAGGGCGGCCGAGCGAAAGTCTGACACTCGGCGCAGAAGGAGCGAGACCCTCCGCTGCCGCTGCCGCCGCCGCCGGGGAGGAGCCGCCGCGCTCGCAACGCCTCCGACACCCGGCCCGGCCCGGCCCCGCTGCGCTCCGGCCGCTCTCCGGCCCCGGCAGGTACCGGCCGGCCCCGCGGCTCCGCGGCCGCTGGGGCACTTTCCGCCGCCGCAGGGAAGGGGTGGAGGGCGGTGTGGGAAGGTGCGTGCGGTCCCCGGTGCCTGTCCCGGACCCTCCGCTCGCCTCTGCCCCGGGCGCCGCCGGGGCTGCCCCGGCAGGAGCGGAGCGGTGCCGGCACCTGGCGGTCCCCGGGCCACCTGCCTCGCTGTCAGCAGGGAGATGGGGCTGGCTTAGGGAAGGGCTAGGCTCTGCTAGGCGTGGGCTTGGGGTGAAGGGACAGAAGGAGCTAGTTTTGGGGAGCGGGGCGTAGAGGCTGTGAGATGGGAGAGGAGTTCGTGCGCTCAGCCCGGCACCCCTGCTCCTGCGCTGCTCCGCAGAGGTGGCTCCGTGCTCTGGGAAGGCAGCAGGGCATGATCAGCCCATGCTCCTCAGCAGAACTGTTGCTTGCTGGAGCGGTGGCAGAATTCCTTGCTTTCTACAGTCCTGCAGCATCGCCGTGAGCGCGGCTGTTGAGCGCGTCCATCCCCGGGAGCGCAGAGCACCTGGCTGGCCGGGGTGCAGCTGAGAGGAGATCATTCCTCTGCTCACGGGGGCCACCTCCACTTGCCTTCGTGAAGGAACTCCCAGGATGGGAAAGCTCCTTGTTTTGCAGCGAATATTGCAAAATGAAAGCTGTTGCTTGTAGAAGGGAAACATTCCTGAGCGCCTTAGGTAATCGGTGACTGTGCTGCAGGAGCACAAAGCAGCCACCTATGTTTCCTCAAAAAGAGCTTCACTTTGATTTGAATTGGGGCAAGTTGTCCAAGAATAATAGAGATAAATGGGACCAGAAGCTGAGAAAGCAGCGGCTCACACAGTGTCTGTGTCTCTGACAGAGGCCAGGAAGATGCAGGCAGGAACTTGAAGAATTGTAGCATGTCACTTTCTCTCTTGTACTTGCAAATCTGGGGGACAAGTAAAGTGACTTGATTTGGCTGTTTATCATTTGAAGGTGTTTAATGCTAATGGCACAGCACCTCTGTACTGTTTTTCAAGTCCTCATTACTATAATTGATGTAACTTTTCATCTTTGCCTTTTAATTAGTTTGTTTAGGTTATGATGGGATTGATCCAGAAAAGCACATCATCTCCTGCAAAGTGTAAGGGCCAAAGCCATTTGTAAAAATGGGGTGTCTAAATAGTTTTCTAAAGAGAATTAGGGGTATTTTAATCCATAATGGTAAACCTGCTGTCAAAGAGAGCTATCCAAATTCTGCAGGTGCCACACCTCTTTTTGTTAAAATTTCCAAGACAGGTCTTGCTCTGAGATGTCTCATAAACTGAAGCATTTTTGCCTTGATCAGGCTGAGCAGCTTGGCTTCACTTTTAGTTGAACTTTATTTTGGCTTAGACATCCAGACTAGCCTGAGATCCAGGAACTAAATTTGCTTTCCCTCTTCTTAGGGCTGGATCAATCCAGCAGGGATTCTCAGGGTGTGGGCAGCAGAACAGGCTCCCATTAGGTGCAGTGCTGAAGCACTGAGAGTTGTTGTGCTCTAGACCAGGCAGAAGTGCTGTGAATCTAAGTCTCCTACAGTCAGTGTGTGGGCTTTGAGTGCTTTAACCAGAAATGGAAATAGCAGCTTCACCAGTCTCTGCTGTGTCTGAAAATGCAAGAATGACTTCTATTACAAAAGCTGGTAGGTGCTTTCAGAACAATAATCCCAAGAAGGGAGAAGTGCCTTTCAGTAGTACTGAGTAAGGTGACTAATATGAGAAATATATACTTTCAAGTTGTATTCCTGCCCTCAGGTTTGTCTTGGTGAGTAGCTACAGTCAGATCCCCAGAAGACTGATGCCTCTTTTTGACCCAATCCCAAGTACTGGCCTCTCCCTGCTTCTTTCCCAACTGCAGGTTGTGCCATCCACCAACCTTCCAAAACTCTGTAATTGCTCTGATCTTACTCTGCTTCCCAATGTTGTTTTTTTTTGTTTTGTTTTCTTAGAGGTGATGTTTTCACTGCAGATACCACTGTGTTCATTACGCAAATTGTGCTGCAGCCTGGGCGTTCTACTGGGATTTTGCAATTGAATTAAATGAAACAAGGCCCTGGGGGGGAAAAAAGTTTTAATTAAGCTAGAGTGTTAAGTGGAAATAGATGCTGTTCATTTGGAAAGAGCCCTTCAAAGTGTTTGAGGATACTGCATCTTTATTACTCAGAGATTAAGCAGTAATAATTAATGTAAACAGCAAGATACTGAAAAGCAAAGGTAAAGGATGAAATGCTCCCACCAACAGCACCTGTCCTTATTTTGATCCTAGCAGAAGGGATATATATGCTCAGCCTCTTTTCCATGTCACAAAACAAGCAGAGGAGCAAATGTCTCACACAGTCAGAATCTTTACAGTTTAACTGGCAGAAAGCCATAAACATTGGAGTCACTCTGTGAGCCTGCTGTTAGCTCAGGGTGGCCAAAGTAATGATGTCTTTCTGGATTCTTTTTAAATCCCTGTTTTGCTTTTCCTCCCATTCTTTTTGCTGTTAAAAACCCTGCAGCTGTAATTTCAGATGTCACTCCGCTGTGTGCCACTGCCATGTCGACAAACCGGTCACCTGTGCATCCAGAGAGGCTGATTCATCAGCTGGGAATCAGCTGAATTCCCAGCACATGCCAGGATTTCTCTGGCTGACACCCCTGGTGCTGGCCACTGAGCCACCTCTGTACTCTTTGAGGTTTCCTCCGTGAGGGAATCCTTTGGGGCTGGTTAAGCAGGCTTTCCCACCGCGCTCTCTTGGCAAGGCAGCCTGCGGGATTGCCGGAGCTGTGTTTGGCCCTTTGTCTTTTTAACCCCTGGAAAGAGCCAGAGGTGTGTGCTGAATGTCACTAAATCAGACAGACGCGGCGAACGTGCCGTGTGTTTGTTTTCCTTGCTTTCTGGATTTTCTCCAGCTGCAAACAAGCAACAGAAGCTCACAGTAAAACCATGTGCATGAGATGTGTAGTGGCTGTATTTAGGTGTGAAGGAAATTTTGCTCCACGGGTGTGCTATTTTTAACCTTTTTATAGTCCTGCACCTCTGTCACACTTCTCAACAGTTTCCCCCTGCCCCAACATTTCTGTCTGGGTTTTATATATTTTATAAACTTAGCAATGGCAGTGAGTCATTATTTAAATAATCCCTGTATAAATCTTTAGCCCTTTTATCTTTTTCTTTCTATCCTTGTGTATTCAGAAAGGCCTCTCTCTGGTATTGTTGGTCTTTTTCCACGTTCTAGAGACATGCTGCGAGAACATGCATGTGTTATCTGACACTGAGTGATAGAAAAAAAGAAAAAAAAAAGCACAGCCCTTCTATTCTGCTCTCCCCAGCTTAGATGGATCCAACGTCATGTGGAGTGGATCCAGGATGAGTCAGGAAGCAGCGCTGTGGTCCAAAATTCCACTTTGCATTACAGCTGGGAGGCAGCGTTTAGCATCATGTGGATTTATTTTCCTTTAATGGGAACTGCAAAATAATTTATGGAAGTCACAAAAACTGACGGGCAGAAGAGATAACAGTAAGCCAAGAAGAACCTGGATTCTCATATGAGTTGAATCATTGACTCAGCTGACTATCAGTGTCATGGGTGTGGTAGTTTAAGCCTGGGACATTACACTGCCCTTAACTAAGTCATTGCACTTCCCACAACGTAACTGGAAAATGTGATTAATGTTCAGAGCTCTGCTGGTACCTGAAAGTTTCACTAATAGTTTCCCTGGTCAGACTCAGCACAGGACATTAGAGACATTTATTTTCAAACTTAATTTTCAGGACAAATCCTAAATGGCTCAGAATGATGTGGCTAAAGACAAATTCATGCTTTAGAGCTTATATGTGCATGGAGACCTGTAATTCTGCACTGCATGAATTTCAGACTGTGTGTATTACTCAGCTTTCAGTAACACTTATCCTTTTTTGTACATGTTTGCATATTTTTCTTCCTGTGCTACTATAAACAGAAGAGTTGTGTGAGCTTTTTCTTATAATGTGGTCAGTTTTAAAGCAAAATAAATAACCATAATTAAACTGTTTCCAGTGTAGTTGGTCAGAGAATCAGGAGACTTGCAGGAAGCAGACGTCATGCAGCAGAAGAGAGCCTAAAACCTCTGTAACATCTAAACATACTCCAGTGACGTGAGGGGTCGTAGCTGCTTTCTTATTTTTTTTCTCCAAGGGGGTGGGCAGAAGAGAAGTTACCAATTTTCCTGGAACATCCTCTTCCAAAATTCCTGAAGACACTGCAGCATCAAGTCTGATCTCATCTTGTGTCAGCATAACTCACGCCTAAATGCACTGGGAACAGAAAGCCTAGGATTAACTAAAATTATACAAAACTAAGGCTGTCATAAAATGAAAGACTTGGGCCTGTTCTCAGTCTGTCTGTGCTTAGTGACTTCAAGAGACTTGAGCACATGTTTAAAGATAGGCTGCTGTGTAAAATGCTTTCTTGAAAGAGTGACTTTCTTAAAGTCTAAGCCTAGAGTGAGATGGAGCCTTTTAAAAGTTAAGTGCAGTTTTGAGGGCTGGTGTGGTCAAACAGCCCAGCTTAATCTTGGCTAGAATTTTAAGATTTTGAACAGCTAGATCTAATGGTATGTGCCTACCTAGCCTGTTGTATTCCCCTGGAATTTATCAATGACACACTCCATATAATTGTGGTTACTTTTTGTCTGTCTAAAATCCTTTTTTGGTTTTGCAAGGGGTAGACTGCAAAGAGGGAGTATGTAAAAAATTCTTTCTTAACCAAAAGCAAAAAGTTGATTTTTTCCTCTTCCACGATGAAGAATTAAAACAATGTCTGTTGCTCTCATGCTTAATGTCAGAATCTCTGCTAAAAAATAGTAAGAAGAAATATGATGAATTTTTCATATGGAACTTATTCTCTGTAATTTTATAATGCATATGTGTGAGGTTTTATGAAGGCTTATACTAAAAGGCTTTAGAATAGTGTAATAAAGGAAAAATGCTCATAACATCCTTGGGTATCCAGAGAGCTCCACTTTGAGAGAGAGGGAAATAAAATAAAGGGCAATAACAAGTAGTAATAGGCTGTTGCAAGTGCAGTTCCTTTTCTCCAAGATTTACAGTAAGAACCAGCTCTGACTGTAAAGTTCTCTGCACTATCATAATCTGTAGCTTTGCAGAATGTAGCATTCTCATATCCATTCTCTTATCTTGTGAAAGAAAGGTTCCATCTGCATATAAATTACCTTTAAATAAATCCTTTACTAAATTTCATATGTTATTCCCTTTTTTTAAGTGGGTGCTTGAAAACCTTTATTACGAACATAAATAAATCTTCAAAGCTGCTACTATATTATGTCCTAGTTATAGAGCAATTGTTTGTTATATCTCTCTGAAGATCCATTTTGGTTCAATAGAAATCAAAGAAGACACAGGAACAAATTTGTTACTTGTATTTCTATAGTCATTGGTTACAAGCAGTGGGCCTTTTCTCATTCAGAGAAGATTTTATTAATTTATTACCTCTGTTTCAGTAGCATTGGGAGAGGCCTGTCAGACATCACAGAATCATAAAATGGTTTGGGTTGGAAGGGACCTTGAAGATGATCCATTTCCAAGCCCCTGCCATGGGACTCATTTGGGATCCTCAGCAATGAGCTCTGACAGCAGACTGATGTGAGTAGGGTCAGTCTGTTACTTCTGCCAATATTTAAAATAAAAACTAAATCGTAGAAGAAATCTTTGGCACGTATTTCAGTGGCTCAGGTGCTGAGGTGGCCTGGAAGGGGAGTTTCCCAGGTGTGGGTCAGAGCAGTGGTGTTGCTGGTGTTCAAGAGCTTGGCCTTCTCAGCCACCTCAGTTCCACGTTTTTGTGGGTGCTCCGTTGTCAGGCCCAGCAGAAAGAGACTGGCTTTGTGCAGCTGCTGCACCATCTTCCAGGGGTGAGACTTCTTTTACTGGATCTGCCCCAATTAACATTAATGTCAGTGTTGATATTTCCTACTCGGTACTGAGCTCCAGCACTGAATTAATCACAAGGAGACCAATCCTACCTGTTCCTGCAGGAGCGTGCTAACCCTGGAGCTGCTGGATGAAGGGTGTTGGGAGAGGTGGATTTTTTCCTTTCAGTCTGTGGGAGAGCTGGGCACACTTGGAGCCCACCCCAGCCCTGCAGGTGAGGTGAGAGCAGTGCCTGTTTCTGAGCACTGCAGGCACTGAGCACCACAGCTCTGCTGCTCCCAGGTGCTGTGGGCTACATGTAAAGCCTGGAAACAGCAAAAGACAAAAATCCTCATCTTTAAAGCTGAACTTGGCTGACTGAAGAGTCAGTTAATATCATAAATCTCTGTTGTTAATCTGTTTTTTTTCCTAAAACTATTTTAATAGGCAAGGATGCTTTGCATAACTACAGTCTGAATCATTGTGGTCAGTTGATCTGATGTTTTGTACAATCTGTAATCTTGTCAGAAGTGAGGTTTTCTCAGACCTCATGAAATCCAAGGTGTTCATTTTAAGACTCAGTTTATTATTTTGCAAGTTGAACTCAAAGCTTTAAACGCTTCAAGGAAAAGCTGACGATGTAATTTTTGGAATGTCACCTAACTGAGGAAAAAAAAAAGTAAGAGAACTGGTGCATCTAAGGAAGTTACTAACATTGTTCAGGCCCAAGGGTCTTTCAGGTGCTCTTTCTAGAAAAAAAAGGTGCATTTAGCTGTGCTCCTCTGTCCTGTCTATCTTTTTAAGATGAATATCCTGGGTAATACTGTTTGCAGTGTACAAGTTTGTTCTGGAGTTACGATTTGGTGTTTAAGAGTCCTCTAGTGACATCTACAAAAAGCAGATATAATTCATCTCATAAAGGTGCCTCAGCTTGAAAAAAAAGTAAAAAATGGATTTATGGCAAAAAAATACCTTGCCCAGTATAACATCTCAACAATCTGTGCAACTTTCAGTGAAGTTAAGGGAGTTTTCACATGGAAAGATTTTATGTCCTTAGATAAAATAATTATAAATTGCTTAGGCTGAAGATTGATTAAACTTACATAATAAAATTTATGTGAAGGGGGAAATGGGCTTATTTTCTTAAGGTATCTGTATAAAAATGCACGTCTGTGATTTGGTTTTTAGTTGGTTTTTTTTTTTTCCCTAAAGAGTTTTACATGTCTAAGTACAGATAAATTGCTATGCTGTCCTCAGGAGACTGAAGCTCCTGTGTCCTTTGCTTCCTGTGACTTTGCTACAGCTCATTACTTTCCTAAATGGCAACACGAGCACCATTATGGAACTCATAACACAGACAGTTATCTCTTCAATGGCACTTAAAATCAAATCCTTCCTACTTGGTGAAAGATGAGTTACTGTGCTTTGGCTCCTTAAGTGATGGAATGATGGAAGGGTTGGTTTTATTCTCTATTTGTTGCTGTTGCACATTGATGTGTAAGGATGAAGAATGAATACTGAGGCACAATGCACTACTGAAAGCTCCAGTGGCAATATCTCTGGCTTTTCACAGCCTGACAGAAAAGCAGGTGTGTGCAGCAAACAGTGCAGGGAGTCTGTCTCAATCCCAAACGTCTGCTTTCAAAGCAAGAGAAAAAAGAAAAAAGCAGAATGCAATTGTTGTCTTCCTTTTAAAAGTCAAGGTGAGATTCTGTGTGGTTTATATATTTTTCCCCCTCTGTGCTGTATCTGTGGTACTGCCACATGTCCTGTGGCATATGGGCTTGGTCTTTCCTAGCAGGAATTGACCATCCTTAGCTTTTAGTGGCAGCAGTTCTCCATCCAGGTGGTTTCAAGTCACAGGACAATCTGCTCCTGCTTCCAAACTCCCCTTTGAAATTTCATCTCCTTTCTACAGTTAAACTCTCTCTTGTGCTTTTGTAAAAGCTTCGGGCACAGTTTTCCTGTATCCTGTCAATTCCCAGAAATGGCCCTGACATGATGAAAATCTCTCACTCCCCAGGGGGACTCTACCCTAGCAATCTGACATGTGGGGTGTTAAACTGCTAAGGGGAGAGAATTCAGACAGATTTTGGGTCTTGTGCCAGGTTTTCATGACAATGGTAGAAATTCCTTTGTGATAACATTGATATCACAGGCACAGCTGTTCTGCAGTTGGTCAGTGATGAAATATAGATAGTCATTTTCTTAGTGAAGACAGGCTTTATTTCTATTTTTATCCTAGGCTACCACCATTATTTATGGGTAATAAAAATCTGTTCTAGTAAATGGTGTTAAAAAAAAAGCACTTTCCATCCTTTCTGTGCTTTCCTTCCTTCCTTTCCCTGCAAACAAGGTAAATGCCACTGAAGTGATGTGAGAAAAGCATTTTGGAATGTGTGTCGATTTGTTGTGTTTTATTTTCCATCCAGGAATTCAACATGACACTATGGAAAGCGGGATTCGACATCTCCAAGATAAACTATAAGACAATCTATAAAGTGCTGCACTCATCTTTATAGAAGATAAATAGTGTGTAAGGCCAGAATAACTGGGACACAGTGGCTTTGATAACAAGCAGCATTGTTATCTTCAGTGCAAGCATCAGCAGAGATTACAGTGGTCTGTTGTGGTGGCCCTGGGGGAATCTCACAAGGCCTTGCAGTAGGCAGTGTACAATTTGTTTTCATTCTTTTCTCAGCAAAATACTGGTTAGATGCTTGGGAAGCATGACCCTGTTAAATTGTGCTGACTCTCTTCATTCTGGTTTGAGCCACATGGGAGAAGAGGTGTGAGCACAAGCATTTGGAAAAGTTGAAAGGATGCTGATGGAGGATGGATAAATTAGTGATTGACAATGAGCAAACAGTTTGTTCTGAAGAGCCACCAAGATTCTGTGGGCCTTGTGCTCAGGATTCAGGATCCTCAGTTGGTGTCTCCAGTATTCTCTCCTAGAAGATCCGTAGCTTTTTTCCAACTTGTTTTACTAGATCTCACCAATGGGATCTGGTCTGAGCTGCCCTTGTATGACATGATATGATATGATATGATATGATATTATGGAAACCTTCCCAGGCTTAGCCTGTGTGTGCCACTGCTCAGAAGGAAAACCCAGCTATGCTGTGGAGGCTGCAGCAATTGCTCAGAGCTCTTTTTGGACATCTCAAGTTGAAGATGGGACCTGAGTCCCATGCGTGTCTTTTCTTGTGTAGCAGTCATTTCCACCTCCTGCTTTTCTGCTAGGCTGGGAGAAAGTTCCAAACTAGGCATTTGAGTTTTTGGAAGTGTTTGCTGCCTAAGCACTTACCCTTCATCCCCTACAGAGATACGGTGGGATTCTCTAGTGTGCAAAACTCTGAAGTAATTTGTTCCTCTGGTGGTTTGCTAGACAGGTTGGAAACCCTGACACAGAACAAACATGTTTCCTTGTTCTGGCTGATTGGGCAGAACTTCCTCATATTAGTGTAGGAGATTTAACTTTTTCTGTTTCAGAAGATGGACAAAGCAGTCCCGTGTAAAGGATATTGCAGAATGTTGTTTTCTTGATATCCCCAGAAACTGAATCTTACTTGGACAGTAAGAGCTAGTCCACAAACAAGATACTGGACTCAATATCAGGGTAACTGTGTAATGTTTTGGGGGTTAGTTAATACAGGGGATGATCAAGTATCCCTCTAATAATCAGAACTCTGAAAAACCTTTTATAATTATTTCAAAATCTTTCTTGAAAGATGCGTGGTACTTTACCTGTGTGTTTCCCACAAGCTGTCCATGCTCTGTGCTCATGCTTTCTGAAAACAGGACACAGTTAGACTTCAATAATTCAGAGTTGATACAGGATTGTTTTGATTAGTTAGGGATCAAGGCAGCTGTCCTAGAAGGGGAGAACTGCACTTGTTTAGTACCAGAAACAGTGTTTTTATCTTGTCATTTGCTTGAACAGTATGGGGCTGACACCTCTCTCTACAGAAACTGACTTTTCTCTTTCACTTTAATGAGATAATTGCCAAAAAAACCATCCTTCCAGATGAAAGGAACAGAGTCTGTTTTATAAATTGACCCATATTGCAACCCAGGTGCAAGTTCCAGGCAAGTCAGAGGACATGCTGAGCATTCAGTAGTTCTCCCCAAGATTATTTTAAGAAGCACGTATCACCCCGTGCTGAAGCCTGCTCTGGACTGATAAAGGTTGTCTGCATGTGGGAGTCAGCTACTGTTCAACTGGAATAACAGTGTGCAGAGTGGTATCTTCCTCACACTGACTCTGCACAGCCTGTCACAGGCTGTCGGCCCTAAGGCTGTTGTTCAAATTAAAGCTGCTTCCAAATTAAGTAAGTTGCTTCCTTCTAATGCACACTTCTGTGTGATGTGATTGCAGAGCAGCCAGTGTGCTGCTAATTCACATCTTACTGTGCCTGGACTCCCATGTTGACATGCCCCAAGTATTTAAATGTTAAGGTCTTGGTCAATTACTTCTCTAAGTGCAAGAGACGTGGTGTCAGTGCACTGTGCTGTGATGCAGAGTGTTCAGAAGCTGCATACCAGAGTAGAACTTTGAAGTCAATGCAGTATTTCACTGATTTTAGTGCAAGATCCAACTCTCTGCTGGTGTTCCTGTGTTTAGTTGTATCACAGTAACACCTAAAAAATCCTGTAATTTTGGCCTCACTGTGTTCTTACTGCTAAGATCTCAGGATAGCTTAGAGAAGACCAATAAAAGTGAGAAGGGAGGCTTGGAGTCAGGTTTGATTTATGAGGAAGAATGAAAGGCTTTGACTGTGCATGGCTTGTTAGAGTTTGACAAAGAAGAAGACATGACTGTAAATACTTCAAAAGTTTTATTCAAAAAACAGCAGAGGATTTGCTTGATGTTAAGGACATTCCAAAGGTTAGGACAGCAGCTCAGGAGACCTGGGGTTAATTCCATGACATACATCCTTAAGGCAAGTCAATTCTGCTTACATCCTAGCAAATTCCTAAGGGCACCCAACTGCCACTGCTTTGTCTACATCACCGAGTATTAGTCAGCTGATTGAAAAACATCTAATTTAGACTATTAACTTGCTAAATACCTTTGCAGGGCATGAACTTGGCCTCTACCTGCCTCAGCTGTATGTGTAAATGAGTTCTGTGTGGTTTATATAACAGAAAAAGTGTGAGAATTACAGGTTTGGAAATTATGGATGTTCAGATATTGTAACAATGCAAGTACAGTAAGTGGAAAAGCTAATTAAGATGGGATTTATTTCACTTGTCTGAAGTGTGAGATGGTCACCTAATCTTCTGTTTTCTGTACAGGATGAGGTGCTCCAAGGGGCAAAGCAGTATCTGAGCCAGGGATGAATTAACTTGGCAGTGCCTGTGTCCACCCTCTCTGGAGGGAGCCAAGACAATGCCTGAATTTTAGATGGTTGAAATTAGTCAAGACAACTGTTATCTTAAGAATAAAAGGCTCAAATAAAAATCCACTAATCTTGATTTTAAGGGGGGAAAATATGTTTTTACTCAATGTGTTTGCTGAAATGTTCTTTTAAAACAATTATATAAACTACCTCAAAGAATTTGTGTTTTCTTCCTTTTATTTCTTATAAAACATTCAGGAAATCTTTTATTAATATCTAACTACGTGATAGAGCTCCTGTTTCCTTGAAGCAGTCCTTACACAGACTAGCAACATCCCAAGAAGTGCTGCTGTGCTGTGTATTACTAAAAATGTTGTATGATGTACAGCCTACATGTCCCATGTTACCTAACACTACACTTGGAAATCCAGACCTTAATAATTAAATGGGAGCTGAGCTCTTTTGGCAACCTACTTCTGATGGCTCTGGCTTTCATACAACAGCCTAAGTAGCTGGAAATACAGTGTTAGCTCTAGGTGGTTGCTGTCTCCTTGAAAAGGACTGATCCTCAGAAGAAATGCAGTTGTGGACATGGTGAATTTTAAGAAAAAAAAAAGTGGGAAAATTAAAGTTACTCAGAGAAGAGTAACAGAAATTTTGAGAGCTTCTATGGGAGCTGCTGGAGGTCCATGTGTAAAGCAGCTGTAGGATGCTGGGGATCTGAGAGAAAGTTAGGCAATACAGATTCATGAGGAAGACCAGGATGACCTACCTGAGGTCTCTGCTGACCCATGCAGTGGCACAAGTTCTCACTTCAAAGAAAGAGGAGCTTAATTAGTCTGTCCTGTTGTTGGTGTGACTCATGTCAGAGTTCTTCCCCCCTTGTACTGTCACATTCATTACGACCCTGCGGTGACTTTGTGAGTAGTTTACTCTTTTTGATTTGTACTCTCGAATGAAGAGGGCTGCTTTCAGGCTTTGTCCCTCTTGTTTTGATTGCTCCCACCTCCAGCCTCTCCAGAGCTCACCTTCACAGAGCTGGAATCTGACTTCCCTCACAACTGCTTATCACTTCGCTACTTGCCTGGCTCTGCAGGGAACGGGAGAGTCCATTTGCTATTCATCCCTTGTCCTCTGGATCATCTAGTGATGAAGAGACAGGGATGTGTGAGCAATCTGTCACTTCAGAGACAGGGACCTGGTGTCAGAGAGCCTGTGGATTTCCAGTATGATACTGGACGAGACTTATGCATGGGAAGGTCTAAAATTCGGAAAGACTCAATTCGGAATTGTTTGCAGGAATTCATGTTTATTGTTTTTACTTGACCTTGCAGACCCAACACTATTGTGTTGGAAATCAGAGCTGAACAGTCCCAACAACTTAGAGGGACATTTAGGGTTTGCACAGAGGACTTAAACACAGTGGGGATTTTATCTGTGCGTAAGGCAGTCTTGACTCTGATCAGGACATGAAATAAGTACTCTCTAATTTAAGAAAGGCACTTGGGTCACAAGGCTATGAGCTTAAAAGCCTGTCTTCAACCAAAGTGAGACTTAGTGAGTTAGGTGGGAGGTGCACCCACTTCTGGTTCCCTGGACAGCCTGGGCTTGAATTAAGACCTGTGTTCCTGGACACCATAAGGACTCTTGGCTGTTCTTGCTGCAGGCAATGTGTAAGGGAATAAAGATACAGATTATGTGAATTGCAATGAGATCAGCTGCCTTCTGGGCTCCCTTGACACCCCAAAGTCATAATCCTCCCGTGGGTCCCTCCAAACTTGTGATTTCACATCACTCACTTTGTGCCCTAATTCAGCAGGCAGTGAAAGATGTTTCCAAGTGCCCAGAGCTTCAGACATGCAGAGGATGAGTCTGTATATGAGTGTTCATCCACAGGTCACTGCAGGCTGTAAAGCACCATGCCAAGGACAGACAGAAAACAAGACACCAGTGAGAGGAACTGTACATTGCCTGTATATTACCAAGTAGCTGTTGTGCTCTGCCTGTCACTCTTCCTAACAACTGTCTCACTTTTTCCTCCCTCTGACTGTTTCCTCCATCTGGTCTCATTCAGTATGTATTTAGACTACAGGCTGCAAGGAGGAGAGGCCCTTGCATCTTACTTGATAGTATGTGCAGTACTGTGGGGTCCTGCCCTGGCTGGGGCCTCCAGGCAGTGTCCCAGTGTAAATAATACATAAAAATAGATCAGCAGTGGAACATTGATCAAGAAAACCATACAGAGACCTAACAGTGCTTTAGTACTGAACTGCTCTACTGTCTGCCATAGCATTCCTGCACTAACTTGCTGTAGTTTTCTGAATTAAATGACAGATCATATAAAACCTTGTATCTATGGGCAGTGTGCAGGGAGTTGGAGGGAACACTGTAATTGCTGAAATCAGGAAGTGGGCCAAAGATGATCTACACGTATGTGGAAGAACACATCTTTCGTGATCTTCAGGATTTTATCATTTTTGTTTTGGAGGCTTTCCAAGATTTAATAACCAAAAAGCAACCAGAAATTTGGAAGTGAAGCAATCAGACCAAATTTCAGCTGGAGCAAAAACTTCAGTAGCCTGGGCATTTGCAGAAGTTTCTTCTCTTGTGACACAGCACCCAACTGCTCATGTTGCACCAGGTGAGATTACATTAAGCAAAACAACTCAGTGATGCAGACAGCTTTTGAGGTGTGCAAGTGCAATACACAACAGAAGTAGGTATTATTATCATCTGCACTGCTGAAATTTATCTGCACTCAGAGCTAGACTATTTGCAGTGAGAGCATGAGTTGAAACTGATGAAAGAAATTAGCAAGTATGTTAAGAGACCAAAGGTATACCTCAGAAGTGAGGCATGATTATTTTCATTCAACTTGGAGTCATGAAGGTGCACTGATTTGCTCTTACACAGTTACAGATAATTAATAGCTCCTTGAAATCATTTTGATGGGATTGGAGAGGGGGGTTTGGAAGGAGGAAATGGACAAGTCCATGGCCAGTGAGGACAAGTTTCTTGTGAGAGCAAAGCATTGGACCTGTAGCACCAATTCTCAGATGCTTTTCAAGAGAAATTGAGAGCATTTTCAAACCATTGATCCACTTAAAGTTGAAAAGATCATTTTGTGTAAGTCCTTTTCTATCTACAGCGTCCCTGGAGGTGCAAGTGCCAAGAACTGTGCAAGTGAGACTCCTAATTCTTTCTGTATCAGACAAACTGGTGGCTCCTGGTTTCAATTTCTTCATACTAAACAAAGTCCTTGTGTTCTGCAGAAGTCTTTATAAATACGTGTAGGGAGGCTGAGTCTTTGGTCCACAGATCCAAATAAACCCATGAAAATGTTTCTACCATTGCTTTCAGGTAGAGTTAGGCAAATAGCAAGCAGCAAGAGAAGAGGTAAGCAATTGTGCAGTCTCCATTCATGTCATTCACACTCACACATTGGAGAAAGAATTCCCAGCTCGTGAGTGAGCAAAAAAATAGGAAAAAAAAACATTTACAAGGTTTCTGGAATAGAAAAAAGAAAAGAAGCTGCAGAAGCTCAACTCTCAAAAATGGTTTAAAAAACCCCAACAGCTGGTTGGCAGAAGGGCTGTTCTTTGACATGAAATATTTCCTGAAATTCTTTCTTCCAAGATCCATGCTGATTATTTCTTTGTTTTAGTTTTTCTTTCACATGAATTAATTAAAAAATTATGCATCCCATCTGAATATGACAAGAGATGCTGGCAGTAATTTTGCTAGTTTCTTAACTGATTAATTATTAATCCCTTCTTCTGAGCATGTGGTGGAAGAAAACAAGAGACTTTTGATGCACCTTCCTTTGTCTGTAACCCTGCCATCTTAAAAGGTTATTTCCCATTTCTGCTCTCATTTCATCATAAGCCTTCTGTCCTCAGTCCTGCAGATCCATTTCCAGCAGGCAGAGCAGCACTGAATGTCAGGTGTTTATAATAAATAAGCCAGTGCTGACTGCAGCTGAGACAGACTCCATGAATGGGTCCTCTGGCAAAGGGAAGAGGTGGTGACATGTGGCATGAGGGCTGTGACAAGCACTGGAGATCAGTAGTGTCCCCCTGTCACAGTCCTGTCTGCATGGCTTTTATCCCCTCTCTTTTGAGGCTGGTATCCCGTGGGAGGTGAACTAAGCACACCTGGAAAGAAGTTGGTGAACTTCTGCTCTAAAACCAGCAGCACCTTGTAGGACGACACTTGTGTGCACTGCAGTGGATATCAGCTCTCTGCTGTTTCTTTCCAGTTTTGTCAAATCTTTTCTGAAAATGGCTTCAGCCATCATAAAAAACAGGTGATATTTTAGCCTAGCACTGCCTTTAAAAAAACAAACCAACAAAACAGTTAAATTTCCAAAGAGTTCACCTGTAATTTATGTGTCCACACGCTAATAAAACCTGGAACCCTCTTACTTTTTTTTATTTTCTACCTGATGGCTGTGGTAGCCTGATTCTGGTGTGTCTTCACACTGTTGGAATATTTTGCAAGGTTTTGCCACGTCTTGTATTTTCCACAGGAATTACACAATGAAAGGCAGTATTTTTTAAGTGCCAGAACTTGATGGGATGTTTTTCTGGCTCTGTCCCTGGCTAATGACTTTAGTGGCACATTTCCCTTGTGGGTGCAGGGACTCAGAAGGCGATCACAGGGGAGACAGATGAGTTACATCTGTATTTGCAAGTTAAACAAGGCCAGGAGACTGCGTTGGCTGCACTGGCCTGTGGTGTTTGTTAGTGTGTTCACTGGACTGGTTTTTGCTCTTGTCCACGAGCACATTTCCAAACTGCCTGATTGTAAGCTGGGGGGGATGCAAGGGCTCCCAGGAGACAATATGGATGAGACCACTTGGTTTTGAAGGGAATGAGTGCTTAGCTGTATAGACAGAAACTGTGCCAGGCTGCTTTGTCTCAGACTCTGCAAATAGTGTCTGGCCCATTTTATTTATTGCTCCAAACTTAGACTTGGGGTCTGGAAGCTCAAGTCTGAGCAGCTGTAGGGGTGACTGTACTATATTCCTGTAATTACACAGATGTTTCTTCCACTAATTTTCTGTTTGTTTTATCTTCCTAGATGTAAGCTCATCAGGGAAGGTATTGATACTGCTCTTTATTTGCAGAGTATTTAGTACCATGTGGTCCTGACCTGCACAGATTTCAGTTGAAATTAAGACAGTTGAATCTGCTCTTGCCTGTTTGCTTTCAGCTTGGAAAGTTTTCTCTCCCTGGCTATAATGTACTGTTGAGGAAGGAACAAAGGATAGCCTCTTAAGAACTGTAAAACCTGCCTCACTTTAGTCCTGGCTATTTAAATTTGTAGGCTTATGTCAGACCCTTAAGGTTAAAAATGTTTCTTTTCTTGTCTTGGCTTGAACAGCAAATGGAATGTTTCAAAGGAAAAAAAAAAAAAAAAGAGTCCATACGAGGCAGGCCAGAGTGATGCAGCCTTGCCTGTTTTTCTTGATCTGAAACACTGTATTAGCTGGAGCACAAAATGCTCTGGCCACCTCAGTTTCCATCCCATTTTTGGATGGAAAGTTGCTCACCAAACAAGAGCAGAAGCAATCATTTACTTCTGAAAGGGAAGATTTTTGCTCATTTTCTTTGCAGCATAACATTTTCTTGGTTAGACTTTTCTTCATCTCCTCCTTCGCCATGAACGTCCCCAAAGCAGCGGAGTAAATAATTCTGGCTTACAATGAGCAAGTCTCTGAGATGATAATGAGAAGTGGTGAATAAACTTTCCCTGTCTTACATGGGCAGACTTGAACTCTGCTGAAGGGGCCACATGCAGCAAGGTCAGGAGTGTGATGAAGTATAAGTTTGGAAGGGGAATCTGCTGGAAAGATAGAATAACCCACTGAGTGATAAGTGCTGACACACTGGCACCCTGGTGTTTGAAGTGCTTTTCCTTGCAGGAGAAGTATGTCTCTGATCCTGTTGTGTTATGGCCAGGCTCAATCTGTTCTGAAAGCCTATACTGTCTTCACATGGAGACTCAGAAAGATTCAGGCTGAATGTGTTTAACAGAACCCTGAATTTTGGGCCATGGTTAAAGCCAAATTTTATAAATTCGATATGGCTTTCCCGAAAGGTATTTATAACAATAATCATAAGCATATGTCAGTACATCTACATTATTATTATTATTATATGTTTACAATAATGTTTTTCTAATACTTCACCATTAAGTAACTGTGTTTAGTGTACTAGTTCACAGAGAATAAAAGTATTAAGTTATGATTTCAAAGGAATGATAAAACAATAATACTGGGGAAGTTCAGTCATCTTAACAAATTGGGAGCATTATTCAATCTGTCCAGGCAGGCTCTTGCATGGTTCCTGTTCTTCTCTGTTTCTTTCCTGTGGATTTAGCTTGAGAATGCTCCCAAGTATGGCCACACAGGGAGACAAACTGAAATATGTGAGTGAGACCTAGGGTGGGAGGCAGAAGATAAGTGAAATGTCCTGGGACCTTCCAGGAGAAAGCTGCTCTGCTCTTTGCCCAAACCTCAGTGACAGAAGTAGTATCACAAGCTACTCAGATGGTTTGACTAATATGAGCTTTAAAAAAAACCAGTAGTGATATGTTTTCAGTTCCTTGAATCAGTTTATTTCAGTTACATTTGCAAATGTATGTATATAAAAAGAACAGAATTACAAATCTTGTAAATGAAAAAGTTTGCAAGAAAGAAAAAGTGAGATTTTTCTTTTTTTACTTTCTGGTACTTAACATGGCAATTCTGTTGTCTAGTCTGATTCTTTGATAGCCAGTGCTCAGAACACTTTGATGCTTTGGAAGACAAGAGTAGGCAGAGGTGGAGTCCTTAGTAGTGTACAGGACTAATCAAATCTCTTTTAACTATCTGAACGCAGAGGGTATATCTATATAGATAATTGGATAAAACTGTTACTATTTTCAACAGTAGTAATAATAATAAATCACTAGACATGTAGATCTTTCATGTTGCAGTGATTTGCAGCCATTCTCCTCTCCACTGGAAACAATGAGATATAACTTAGAAGTGCTTTCATTGTCAGCATCCCAAAATATCACTGTCTGCATTTCCATCCCTTCACACTCTCTAATGTATATGCACTAGGCTGCACTTCTGGATCATGCAGTCATGCAAATCAGAAAGCATGTGTCCCTCTGACTCCTGAGTCATTCCTGCAGAGGGTGGACACTGATTGAGAAAGACGCCAAGGAAGAAGAAACATTGTCTTGTTATTTTTAAATGAGCTGTGTTAAACATTGCCTTTATTTGTTCTCTGCTTCACAGTTTTACTGTAAGAAGCAGGATCCCTTTATTTTCCATCACATTCATTCCAGCTGTAATTTTTGCAGCTTTTCAATTCTTGACCATGTAATCTCAATTCATTTGTGATGAAATCCCTGTTGTGCAAACTGACATTTCTGTTCATTTCCTCTCAAGTGAGAATACCACTACAGGAAGGACATGTGCACCTAACATCACTGACATAATTTTCTGATGTAGCAGCAGGAGGATAAGAACCTATTACACAATTATTGGAGGGATTCTTTACCTCCTACAGCAGAGGACCATGCTCAGATATGTCAGGGGTGTGTGTGATTGTCCAGCAAAGTGGATTATGTACTAATGAAGTAACAACATCTAGATTTGGAACTGGAGAAACAAAATAAATTGTTCTGGTAATGCTTTTTTTTGACATTTATTTGGCCTGTGTATATAGTGAAATATGTAAACAAGTGTCAGCATAGGCCTACATTTTTCCTGCTGTATAGAATCTGAGCCTTAAATAGAGTACTGAGAAGGCACTGCACAGCTCAGGTTGGTAGTTTCACTTTCCACTGGTTACTGTTCCTCTCTGCTGGTTATGTGTGTAGCTTCCAGTCACCAGGCTGCCACCTTCTGTTTTTCAGGTACCTGAATTGAATGGAGGTGAGTCTGAGCCTTCATGATATTATTAAATATTTTTAAACTAAAGTAACTAAAGACAAACTCTACTTTGATTCAAATTATCTGAATGAATGTGCTAGCTAATTGTTCTGTCAAAAGAATTTACAGCTGAACTAAGACAAGAAATCACATATTTGTGTACTAGTGACCACAACTGTCACCAATATTAAAGGGTCATGATGGTCATGATTTTCTACCTAATTTAGTGCAACTTCAGTGAAATCAATGGACACGCACCAACATGTGCCTTACTGATTCCTCTCTGCATTAACACTGATACGGCTCCACAGTGGAGACTTTGTTATGAATATTTATTACAAATCACTTCTACTTTCATTAAAAATGTGAAGGTATTCACAAAGTTAATTGCTGGGAAAAGAAGAAGGAAAATGAGAATGAGTAATTAGATAATTGTTTTTCGCAACTGTAGCTGAACAGTATTGAACATTGTTATTGAGGCAAAATAAATGCACTTTCATTTTATCATGTTTAGAAATTGCATGATCTCAAGAGGCTTGAAAATCTTCTGAACATGAGCAATATTATTACCATGATAATAGGAGGATTACCATTAACAATAGTATTTGTACCAGTTTATATATATATGTGATCTAAGTAGACATCTCTCTTGGAGAAGATAAATTAGTCTTCATTTTTAATGTCACGTGTGGGTCTTCAGAATTTATTTATCTAAATTAGATTCAGTACAAAGCTTTCGTGTTTACTTCTGCAACTCATTTGCTCAGGAGAATCAGTTTACCTGATGGACACCTCTGGTGTGATGGCACAGCTCTGTGCCTTTGCAGGGATCCAGTTCATCTTTGTGAAAACAGAGTGAGGCTGTCAGTGTGCAGTTGTTTAAAATAAGCTCCACGCTTCTCCGATGTGGTGGGTAAGATCATAGTTTACAGATCTACATGGGATTTTAGAAGGAATTGATAGGGGATCCTACGGGGCTTGACCTTGGTGACAGTGTTATTGACATAAGTAATTTTCTTCTCTGCTGCACAACGGAAATGTAAAATGCAGCCTCACTAAATAGTCTCTAATGAGGCTAAATAGTCATTGTTGCATCACTACTGCTTTCAAATTGTTTTTTACATTTAAATGTCATTTATTAACAAAATTCCTATTAGGGTAATTTTCTGTGCAAAGAAATTAAACAACTACCATCATGTTCAATTAAGAAATATTTCTAACAGGAGATTATGGAATACATTCCCTACTTTTGCTTGACAAGGAGTGTGAAAAGGGAAAAAGTAATGTGGGGGCAATTCTGTTTTTCATTCAGACACTTCTGCTTTCACAATTGATACAAAAATTATAAAAAGCTCTATAGAAACTGGAAACTACAATGTGGTTTTGCATTGTGACTCTTTATATTTTCTCAGTATTACACAGCACAAATTTATGCACCATTTAAACAACAAATAGACTGCTAGTTATGACACTGGTTTTGTTTTTCTATTCTTGTGATTCTGAAGAATCACTGACAGGATTATTAACATTATTTTGCAACAAACTTTGCAGGTCTCTAATTGATCGCTATTTTGCTGACTTCTTCCTTTTACACGAAAAAAAAAGAGCCATGGTCTTGCATTAAAAAAAAAAAAGAAAAAAAATGCATATCAGATTCTATTGGCTTAGTGTATTGAATATGTTCCCAGAGATATGTCCGAAAATCTGTCTTGTAGTACAGTGATAGTTTATAATTAAACTTCTTGTTCCCTGGAGGACCCTAATTTTGGCTTCTGGAGAGTGAAAATGCAATGTGATAGATGTGTTGTTTTTTTTCACTTTAGATGAATGGAACAAATGTCCAGATTTGCCTAAATTACTGCCCACATGTAATCTTTAAAAAAGAAAAAAACTCAAAACAAAACAAAAAACCTGGCAGTTTGCTTATTTGAAGGAATTCTGCCAGTATTTGGAAGCAACATAAATGCAAGAACAAATGGTTATTTAATTATTTTAAAGCACTAGTGTTGTGTTTATTGGCCTATTGTTTGTGCTAAATTCAGCTGTTTTCATGATGTTTAGTCTTCTTAATACAAAACATAAATACACAGTTAATATCCTGAGAATTTTTACAATAGATGTTGCCTTGTCGGATGTCTTTCAGAACTGACTTTGTTGTGACAGTTGTGTCAGACTGTCTTTTGTTTGGGTATTGTTCCTTAGTCAGTTCACACAGGGTAATCACCTCAGTTATTTCCAACTCTATTAAACCTATTTTATACCAAGCCCGAAGTGTTCCTCCCTTCCCCTCCTTTTGCAGGTGCTTCTTGCAGGGATGCTCTGCGAAGTCCAGCCCAGTAGGGCAGAGCAGGGCTGTCAGGTGGGCAAATCAGGATTCACAGCTTGGCTGATGGGGTCACTTACTGTTTTTGGAGATACACATTAGCTCAGTACCTCAGTCACACATGAGTTCCCAGCCTTGGCTGTGGCTGATGGCACGTCTCTGTCAGAAAGGCAGCGCTGCCTTTTGGTTCCCCTCAGAAAGCTCTGCTTTTATTTTGAATGCTCTAATTTGTGGCATTAGTGCAAAAGCATTTTACAGGCAACATCCTGCCTGGAACCATATGTTGGACAAGGCTGAACTAGAAGATACACTCTGGGTCGGGGTTAGTCTGACACACAGGAAAGAAGAGAAGGGTTGTTGCAGAGTTTTGAAATTTTCTCCAACTTGGAAATGAGGCTGGGCCAGATCCCAGTGAATGTACCCGTCGGCCCATTACTTGCTCCTAGAACAGTCTCTTTGAGAGTTCAGTTCACTTTTTTGGTTGTTCTTTTGCTTTTTGGGTATTTTTCCCTCTGTCTTTGGGTATACCAGGGAGTCATACCTAGCTACCTCACTTTTTGTATTCAATATCATTTTAGAATTAGGTGCTTAACCATGAGCACAGAGGTTTTGGGTCTCCTGTGACTGAGTTTGATAGTATCCTTGGATAAGGCAGTCTGCCAGCTGCAGGTATGCCTATTCCCATTCAACTTTGGC
This sequence comes from Irena cyanogastra, assembly GCA_013397155.1. NCBI lineage: Eukaryota > Metazoa > Chordata > Aves > Passeriformes > Irenidae > Irena > Irena cyanogastra. The sequence goes on along the minus strand of VWZV01013938.1, from coordinate 25,667 downwards.
TGTTTAGATACTGAATAATTTCACTGTCATCTAAGTGTTCCACCAGTTTTGAGGAAGATCCATCCCAATCTCCATGGTATCCCCATCTTAGTCTTGAACCAGCCCAGCTGGACACAGCTGAACACAGATGCAGTGATGGTTGGGGCATCTCTTGCAGGAACAGGTGCTGGCCACATTTGCTCAGGAGCCATCATCCTTCCTTGGTGTCACCTACCCTTCCTTGGTGTCACCCACCCTTCCTTGGTGTCACCCACCCTTCATCTGGCTGTTCTCAGCCCCAGCCATCCCCCAGAGCAGGGCTCAGCCTTGCAGTGGCTCATTGCAGCTGCCAGAGCAGCATTGCCCAGTGCCTTTCCTTGCTGCTTTCCTCGCCCTGTCGGGGGTGCTCGTGACAGATGACAGCATTGTTTCCTAGCCTGCTTTCTGCCTCCTGCCCCAAAGTTTGGCAATTGCCCTTGCACAGCCTGCTGAACTCTCCATGACCAGCTCCAGGGGTTTCTCAACTGCGGCGTCCTGTGGCACGGCACAAGAATCTGCCTCCAATTAGCTCGGGAGCACAGCTCCAGACACATGTGCTTGGTTCAGCAAATGCTGTTTATTTGCTGGGTGATGATGTTTTTCTAAGCTTATGCTTTATTCATAGCGTGAGTGACATTTCTGTAAGAGGTGGTGATGTGTCTCTGGGTCTCAGTTCTGTTCTGGTTTTGGAAATACACTTCAAACAGCTATAGCAGTGCACATTAGATAACCCACGTATGAGTAAAATTGCAGTGATAACCAGGGGTTTATGAATTAAATTAAAAGAAATATAGGCACTAGGTTTTAAAAAACAACAGGGGTTGGTTTACTGTGATGAAAGGAGTAATTTCGATTCAAAGATGGAATAGATCTTGTTTTTAAATTTAATTATATGTTACAGTTTTGCGATTATCATTGTTGGATTACTCATGGGATTAAAATGCACACCTTTTAAAATGAAAGGTAGAAATATAGATTTTTAAACATTTCCTTTCAAGATCATTAGGTACATTATTACCTCAGCTACAAGACAATTTCATATTTGCTCTGATCTTCTCTGATCTCCCAGCAGACAGGAAACAGCCTTCAGTAGTCTCTCTTCATAATGTTTCTTTTTCAATATTCCCATGTCTTGGACTAAATTGCTTCTATTGAAGATCTACAATGGCCCAAATGACCATATTTGAGCTCAGAATTTGTTGTATCTCTCTTCCTGTTTTTTCTTTTGGCCTGTTTTCAGATTAATAATGTGAGACTAGATAAGCTTCATGGAAAAAAAAAAAAGTCTTATTTCATCATGTTAACCCAATAATACTATTAGGCAGCATCAAACAAAAAAGCTGTGTGTTTCTCCAGTGCCCTGAGACGAATACCTTTTTTGAAACCTGGAGATTTATATTCCTGTGGGAATGTAAGTGATATCAAGGTCAGCAGATTTTGAGTGCAGCTGTAGCTATCATTAACAGAGGTAAGTATTTGAAGGAATTTTGATATTTCAGCCGTGGTTTATTATCAAGGGGCTCTTGTGTGAAATATACCAACCAGAACATAGATGACCATTGATTGCTATTTTTGACTTCCTTAAAAAAAAAAAAGGAAGAAAACTTCTTAAATGCATTATGTTTTTAATATTTAAGAAATAAGTTCATAGTAACCTGGAAGCTCATATTCAGTTGCTGTGAATCACAAGAGTTTCTTGTGGAACAAAGCCTAACTATCTATACTGTGTATGTAACTGAGTGTGCATGAGTTACTCTTCTGTGAATTGTGCATCTTTTATATCTTTAGATTGTTATGAACAGAAGAACATTAAAACCACTTTAAAATTCCTTTTATATTGACAGCCAGAATTTTGGATCAAATACATAGAAAGAAATGCAGAAGTGTGGCCATTTCTGAGATTCTAGAGTTCTCCATATTACCAAGCAGTAGAGTTTATAATCTCTGTATTTTTAACCTTCCTTGCCCAGTAATATAGACTAGAAAAATAAGATTATAATGTCTAAAATCATAGAAAATTAATAGTTTGAAGTACTGCCTTCAGCTTTCACAAATTTCATGGAGAAGTGAAGTCTAACTACACTAAAGGAGGTTTTCAGTAGCTGTGTGTGATTGACCAAAGCAGTTCCACTAGAGTCTTTTTCCCTCTTTTTTTTATTTTTAAATAATTTAAGCATGCTTTTGCCAAATACCAGTCTCAGAACTTTGCACCCTACACTCTGACAAGAGGCAGCAGTATAAAAGTGGTGGGAAGAGAGGCTTTAGCAATATATTTTCTCCATTTGCCATTCTCCCAAGGCAAAACTTGGAGTCTCTCTGAAGCCATTTGCCAGCATTTACTATTAATCTCCAGCCTGTATCTACATATTAATTTTTTTTTTTGAAATTTATTCAGTGGGTCATGTAAATAAGTCTGCTGTCCAGCCATTATTCATGTAAGACACAATGCAACCAAATTGTATTGTGATTTTCCTATTGCAAAATCTCTTTTTTTTTTTTTTTAAATTTACTAGTATTTTATTTTTCTGAAGGCAGAGTGGATGTAGGCAATATACCTGCCAAAGTCAGAGAGACTGGAGACAGAGGTTCCAGCTTTTAAGTTTCCAGGGCTTTGTGTATTCATATTCAGGCATTCTAACTTTGAACATGTAGATATCTTACAGCCATTTAATCTCATATTGGCATGGAAGAAAATACAGAAATGCACTCTTTAAGGCCATGAAAGAATGTCAGTGCATTACAGCTGCTTAACAAGTTATCATACATCAGCTGAAGCATTGTAATTGTCTGTCTATGCACTTGAGCTTGCCCAGAGTGAGGTAAACATCCATATGCTCCAGGGATTACTCATTAAATGAAGCATTATGTATGGGAACTGAGAAATCTCTGCTGTCCTTCCATTATTTTCTACTTAAATGACAAATTTCTTCTGCATAGGAGTAGTTTTAATTATGTGATTTGCTGTGTGTATATGTTGGATGTTTTTCAATTGCTCATGCAGACTGTAGACAAACACATACATGTGTGCACACACAACATTTTCCCTGCTATAATTTGGTATTTCTGGCACTTTGCAATAGTAGGGTCAAAGCCAAACTGTAGCTACCTCTGGAAAATCTTAGAAGTAGCTGTAATTGAAACAGGCAGTGTAACTTTTTTGTTTTAAAACCTAATGAAGACTTTTTTCAGAAACTGTAATGCTTTTCATCATTGTTTCAATGTTAGTTTTTGATAAAGTCATGAGGCTTTTGAATGTGTGTATTTTTACATTATCGTGATCTACTGCAGATATGAACTTGAAATTTGACTTTTAATAGATGTAGTAAAAAGAGTGAAATTATTCTGAATTCTAAGTAAGTACATATAACTAATTTGATCCTCCAGAATAATTACAGTTTATAATACTGAATTGAAAAATTTGTTGTTGTTGTAAAATGAAAGGAACTTTTTTGATAGGGCTTGCTGTTGTAGTTCTGTGAGATGTAATCCTTTTGAATATTTCCTACCCCTCATGATTCACTTTGTTGCTAATGAAGTTGTATTCTGACAACTTTTAAATTAATGCCTATGCCTATATGAAGCACAAGTAGGAGTACATAAAGTACAATTGTTTTAAGTATTTATATTTGTCTACTGATGCACTAGAATCTAACTCAAAGGAGGAATCCCTTTCATGAGCTGTAAATTTCAAAAGTTCTGACCTATTGACTTCATGAGAGTAAAAATTCTCCAGTGGGAGTAAGGTGTTCATCATGTCTTAACAGAAAGCCCAGGAGTCAGGGAAACACCTGGCTGGAATAAACAAGCAGCTCATCCAGCCTGCCATTTTGCTACTAAGGGTGGGTAAGACCAGATGTCTCAATGGAAGGCATAAATCTTCACAATTTTACTGTTCTGTATTGCAAGATGGTGTTTCTTACATCACTCACTTAAAACATGAAGATTAATAGAGCTTATAACTCTATTTCCTCATAGTCAGTTCATAGCATAAATCTTAAAGCACATTTCTTAAATTATTCAGTAATTTTGAAAGCAGATTTCAAAGATACATTATCAACTGGTGCAAAAGTAAAACCCTTCACCCCATGCTGCCTTTATATTAAAGTTGTGACTATGAGAAAACCTGGGCATTTCAGTAAACTGAAAGTGAATTTTACTGTAGTGTGAGAGAGGCAAAGGGCCTTGTCAAGAAGAGATGTGACAGATCTCCCCAACTCCTGGATACTGGGCTGCCTTTTCCATCCTACCTGCCTGCAGGGATTCACAACTTCATGTGTGGGAACCCTTCTGCTACCACTGCCAAGCCACTGATGGCTGTGAAATCTGAAAGATTTGTCTCTCACTGATCTCAGCTCTGGTTTTGCCCCAGCCCATGTATTTGCCAGCCTTGGCAAATACTTATTCTGTTGAATTGAACTTACTTTGTTCAAAGCTGATTCTGGATTCTCACCAAAGATTTAGTTGTGAAATATTGTATCTCATCTTGTGCAGTGAGCATAGCTAGATATTTTTCTTTGGCAGCAAACACTCATTAGAACTGATGACTACTATCACCTTCTTAACTTTCTCTTGACCAATTTTCACTTATTTCCCACTCACTCCGTGAAACAATTATACAAAATAAAATAATGAAGTAGCATGTGTAATGCAGTTAATGTTGAAACAGTTGCATGATCATCACAACTAAATCAGAATTTTCCTTTTTTTTATTGCCCAGTGGGAGCTATTTTCTGGCTAAGATTATGAAGGTGGGGGTGTATGAGGGGAAATTAATACATTATCACGTGGCACTGTTGGTATTGGAAGTGGTTCTTCACACATTGGGTAGCAGACATATAAACTTGTTTGCCAGATGGTGTTGCAGATGCAAGAATTTTACAAGGGCTCAGAGGGATGCTGGACAAGTACTTGAAAGTGATATCTACTCAGGGCTTGCAAAATAGACAGGCCACAATAGGCTCAGGAAATCTCCTGAGCTGAAAATAGATGGAGAGGAGGGGGAGCACTAAGGGTAGGGAAATATTATATATAAATGTTCTATAATTATTCTTCTTGCTGTTTAAAAGAGACTACTAGGCTGGATGAGCCTTCAGTCTTGCCATTGCAAACATTTTTATGTTCTTATTTAAGTAACAAGTTGTTGTGTGAGAGGGTTTTTCTGGAACAGGAAATGAATGTTGAAGGTGGAGAAAACCCAGAGCTGCTTAAACATAGAAAATTAGTAGTATGTTTTGTGATCCATATTGCTGAGGAAAGAAAACTGAGAGACAACTTTAATGCTGAAAGAAGATCAGATGTGAGTTTCAGTTACTGACTGCACAGATTTGCAGTCTTGCCTTTTTAGCTTTTGTATTTCACCTGACATTACTGTAAGGACTAGATCTTCATTGTTTTGTAGTGATTTCTACTGGTAGTTCTCCAAGTACATTCACAAGGCATTTTCTAGTCTAGCTGCATATCTCTGACATCCTACATGCTTCTTTCTAAACCTATAGCAGAACTTAAGTTCCATAACTTGCACTACAGTACACATATACTATTGATAAAAAAAAAAAGAAAACAAACAACTGTAGCACTGTGTCTGCTAAAGATATTCTTCTTTCTCAGAAAGGGGATTCTTATGTGAAACAATTAAAAGAGACATGGTCAAGTTCGTGGTTCAGTTTAGTGACTCATGATATTGAAATTTATTTTGCATGTAAAGCATTTATTTTAATCTTGTTTTTTCATTTGTCTCATCCTTTGTTGGGGTTGGCCTTGCATGCTGGATTCTTATCTTTTTATTGTTTTGTGTTTTTTAATGTTTACATAAGCACTTCTGAAAAACAAGAGTGTGGCTGAGGTGCCTCTGAAGAAACAGAGATGCCAGGGCTTCAGTGGGCTTTTTGAATTCACTCACTCTGCCAGAGCTGGGTTATAACTTGTAGAAGTCACTAGAAACAGCTGACTTTCTTATCATCCATAAAATTTAAATTTGCATCTGGTGAACATTTTGTTGCCAGAAAAGTTCAGGAAAAAATTACAGTTATCATTGTTAGTATTGCTGTTCTTAATATTGTTAGGATTAATGATGATGGTGAAAATTATAACTGTCCTTACTCCCAAAATTGCTTTACTTGATAGTCAGAAGACCAAAACTCTGCTGCAGTGGTTTTTTTTGGTTTTTTTTTTTTGTATTTTAATGTTTTGGCAGATAATAGCAACTACAGCCTTTTATCAGCTGTCTGAAGTTACTGCTTGCTGATCACTCAGCATGACCACAACCCATGAGCTTATAGATACTCTGAAACCATTCAAGAATAAGTTCTGTGAGAAGGTATTTTTCCAGGAAGTCTATCTGTAAGAAAAACTGCTTTTTGTGTCCTCCCAGTGTATTAGTGTCATGAGACAATAGCAATTAAAGAATAATTTTCTTGGTGCAAGTTATTAGTCATCTTTGTTCTTTTGAAGTGATATTTTCAGTGGCTTTTTTTTTTTTTTGGCATTAATGGCACTTCTGTCACCATCTGGCTTAACCAGTTACAGATCTCCAGAATAACAAAACTCACACTTTGCATGTATGTCTCTGTGGATTTCCTGGGGTCCAGAGAAATGTGACTGTTGTGCATTTCCTAGAAAGGGAGTTGTGGGACCTCAGCACGCATTGCACATTACACAGGAAGAATCTGTAATGAGCTCTTTCTGTGTCTCAGGAGGAGCACAAAGCAGCTGGAGTGGGACTAAGGGTCTAGACAGCTGAGCTCAGTGGGATGGAGGATGGTCAGCACTACAGAGAAAATGTTCGATAGCTTGTCAATTCATGACCCTGAGGTCTGAGAGGCTTCCATTCCCTCAGACAAATGCTGATCCCCATTAATATGAATGGTTGAACTTCATTTGACATCAGTCAGTCCAGGGTCTGCCTGCAAGTACATTATTCCCCATGCCATTAATGCAAGTCACATACCCCAGCTGAGCAGACAAGGGAAATAGAATTTTCAGTAGTCATTGTTGTTTTGCTTTGCAGTACTGTGTGGAGTTGGTCAATTCCTCATGCTTGATTATCTTCAAGATATTTGTTGCATTTTATAAAGTTCATCTGCGAACTTGTGCTTGCTTCTTAAAACTGATATGCTGTATCATATAGCCCATTTGACTGGGTAGAAAGAGGCACGTCATGTTTAAGATAGTGACACTGATAATTAGCTGTTGGTATCTAATTCCACTCTTTTTTTCACTTCAATTCCTCCTAGAATATCTACTGTGTACATTTAGCATCAGCTTCCCCAGCTGACATAGTAGGGACACATTTCCTTTGCAATGACTCAATGATATATGAACTTGTTACTATATATTTTAAGTTGAATGTATGTAAGGTATTATATAAGTTTTGAAAACTATCTTAGTAGTGTTTTATTCTTCTCTAGGCACAGTAATTTTGATTTTGCATTGGGATTTAAATAGACAATAACTAAAAATCAAGGCTTAAGTTGCTTAATTGGTTGTCACATCTCACTTTAGGGGTGGTGACCATTTAGTTTGCTGAAGGACTCAAAAAGACTCAGATTCCTTTTGAACAGCCAATATCTAGTTTTTCTGATGATTTATTCATAGCAGTTTGGTTTTTGCAATTCCTTGTGAGGAAACTGCCCTTCATAGGATCTGTCTATGTAAGGTTGTTGTATAATGCATGCTCATTTGCTTAGTTATATTTGTAAGCTCCAGCTGTGCCCATCACTTGCTAAATCTGTCATTGAAGGATTTTGTTTTAAATTCTGCCTGGCTTTGTTTTCAGATGTCTCTGAATTCCTTCCCGTGTTGAGTCACAGCTGTGAAAAGAGAAATCTCCCTCTTTAATTCAAGGGGTCAGTGGTTTAAAAGCACTAAAGCCTGGTGGGGAATGGCTTAAAGAAGGTAGTTAATCATGGTGATCCCAAGGCTTCATAAACTTACACAAGGCTCATCTGACAGGAAGAGTCCTGGATATCTTCAAGCCCTGGTTTCTTTGAGGCGTAGCTATTTTACCAGGGAGTGGAATCCTCTATGGAACAAGCACCTGTGGTGGGTCTTTGCCACCTGCTCAGCTGCAGCTATAGAAACACAACTTAATCTTCTCCACCACATTTCTTTTTCTAGCTAAGCCAGTGTGGAGCCCAATTTCTTTCTAGTCATTTTTTTCCCCACAACGTTGAGAAATATTTAATGTGCTAACTACAATGGCTTCCACTTCTTGGTGCCACTGGGAGATAATAGACTGGCAGGAAGGAGTTGCTGATCTGGACAGAAAAGAGAGGTCAGCCTGGAACACACAGATGGTCTTGTGTGCTGGGTGAACAGAAATCATTGGCATGGTTTGGGTGTCAGCAGTTCATCCAGTGGCATTTTTCACCCAGCTTCTTCAAACTCCAGTGGGGGAATCCTGGAATAAATCCCCTTCTTGTCTCATCAGTGCAGGTAAAAGCCTTATATCACACAATGTGTTAATAACTTTGACAGGCAGTTCTGTGCTTATTTTTCATGGGATGGGCAAAATGTGGGTGAACTGTACCTGGAAGCTGTGAGATACTGAATTAAGTTATACAGTTAATGCAGTGCCTGCACCTATGCTGTGTGCACTCCACTTGTCCTATGCAACCATTGTTATTCTTGATACAGGGGTCTTTGGGAAGAGGAAGACAAGGTCACTAGAGGGTAGAAAAAGTCATTTGATGTCTGTCAGACATCTAAGTTTAAGTGGAAGGGTGTTGGATGTTGAGCTTGGCTGTTGAGTTCAGTTATTCATTTGTCCATTAACTGCTAAAGGAAATAGTTGAAGGAGACATGAGTAAGTCATACGGTTTTGTTTGTATTTCAAAGGATGGATAACTTCAGCTTTGGATTAGATTGCTTAGAGCTATGTCCAGTCAAGCTTCAAATGTCTGCAAAGATGGAGAATCCACAACTTCTCTGAGCTCCTGTTCCAGTGTTGACAATCCTTTTAGGGAATGAAACCTCAGAACTCCCTCAAGATTGAGATTATCTCATCATCTTAGGAGAAAAATGACTTACTTGGGAAAAGGAAATGAGAAGTGGTGTTTTATATCCTACCTTTTTAATATTGGTCTTCTGGCTATGGAAACTAACTGGTTAACCATCTAAAAATCTTTCCCTTTTTTCAGTGAAATACTGATTTTATCCTTGCACACTGTGTCCTCACTTTGTCCTCACAAGACAAAGGAAAGTTATTGTGATTATAAACTAAAGTAGAAGTATTTCTGTGTTGAATGGAGGAGGCGATGCCTGAATTACTGGTTTCTTTTTCAGTATGGCTGTTTCAGATTCCAGGATGCTGTCACGATAGCACCCTTCACAAAGCAGCTTAAAAATAGACCAGCAAAACAACTATTGCACCAAATATAAATTTATTTCTGCTGTGACACAAGCAGAAAGTTTTTTAGGGTCTGATAGCAGCATGTTGTAACCCTTGAAAATGGTAAAATTGATGTTCAGAGGACACAGAACTGTTAAAGCTTTGATAACCTGCTGTCTGAGCCCACACTGACAGTGTGGTTTTCCTTACACAGCTCTGTGAAGTTCTTTATAGAAAATGAAACTGTGATTGCTTGTAATCTTCTGCAGTTTGCACAAGCACTTAAATCACGAATAAAACACTGCAAGAAGTGATATGTGAGTCTGGATCTCACTGCAGGAGTTACAAGCCTGTTGTCCCTGTGGAGAAGGTTGGCTCTGTGGCTGGGGCAATGTGGGTACTGGTCCTGACTGCTAGTGTGACTTTATCCAAGGGATGTCATCTCCTGTGGTAGCATTAAAAGAAATCCAGTTAACTCATGATGACAAGGAGAATAGAGGCATTAAAGCTTTTAAACTGCTCGGATGCTGTGATGATGAGTACCTGAGGGAAACCCATCAAGAGGAATAGGTCCTCACTGAGTCAGTGACTTGTGTAAGCTCACAAGTGGGATTTTTTATAGAGGCTCTGCTGATTCTCTGTCACACATACTCCAAATTTAAATGAAATCAAATGTTTAAAAAAAAACTTGGAAGAAAGCAAATTTGTCCAGCCTAACAATAAAATAACTGGGTTAATGGGCTCACAGAGATCACTGCTCTGCAGTGTACAAATTCATATGTGTATCACTTTACATCCTGGCTGCACAAAATGTTGATCCAAAATTAGTTGGACAATGGATTAAAAAAATCCTTCTCTCAAGCATATAGTCATGAATTATTGAATCAATTTGTTGGAAGTGTAAATTAAAATCCTTCCGGCATGTCTTTCCCTACAGTGCAGTTTATACATTAAATCCTGCAGACTGTGCTGTACAGAGTTCACTGACAGTGCATCAAATAATGAGGCCATACGTTGATGAAAGGAACTTTAGGAAAATATGCCATTGGATATACAGCAAACATATCTGATCAAAGCCCAGCTGCCGTATGAAGTACACATTTTGTAACCATTGCTAAACTGTATTATCCTGAATTCTTTTGAAAACTATGATTTGACTTTTTGACAGCTGACAATGAACTAAATAGTACTAGCAGTTAAGGAAACATCCTATCAGGATTTGTAAAATAGAAATAATTTTAAAAAGTTTAATTATATTAAGATGCCAACTACAACATGCAGTTGCCTCTACTTAATATTTGTAACATTCTGGTTTTGTCTGATAGTCTCACAGACTTTAGATACAGCTGTGAGTGCCTGCAAGCATTTAAACAAAATTACAAGCTATTTGGCAATACATTAATGCTTACATCAGACAATCTAGCTACAAATTTTAGCACAATAAAGCATTGGCTGTGAAATGAAATTAACATTTTAAATATTTATGTAAACGTAAATCTTTGTTCCTTTATTTCTTTCTGCTTTGAGGAGGGTTTGTTTTGGTTGAGTTTTTGATTTAGTAGGGTCTGCTGGGCTGTGATTGTGTGCATGGTCTGCAGGTTGTGCTTGCACACAGAGTTGGCTGTCTGCTGATGCCTCAGATGCATGTATGGCTGAAATGTGGGATATATTGCTGTAGAGTGTGCAATTAATGGTGCCATACAGCACTGGCAGGTGGCTGAGGTCTGCATTGCTTGGATCAAGGACACAAGAGCCCCACCTGCTCACATCTGTAGATGTACCCATGCAGACACTCGCTGGCTGTTCCCTTTCAGAGTATGCACTGCTACCCACCTTGCTGCTGTCTTGTGCAGAGCACTAACTCTGCATTTGATACATCACAGATTGCACCAGAGTGCTGCCCTGCCTTCCCATCAAGCTGGGTTTTTCACGAATCTACAGGAGTCATGGTAGGGCAAGTTCAAGTAACTAATCTGTAGATTACCCCACTGCCACTAGCTACTGGTAACACCCAAAAACACCAGCCAGTTCAGACTTCTGGTCCCTGCTAGAGGACTGATGTTTCACTCCTGCGTATGTTGGAAGGTCTCTTATGGAAGGAAATAACAGAGAACAGTTTTTCCATAGCAAAACACTGGCAAGAATTCCTGGAGGTGAAAATGAGACTGTAATTCTTCCTTTGTGTTGGCCAGTGTAGGTTTATGTTTCTTCCAGCAGAAGAATGGTGGTTGCAGGGTCAGTGGTTTAGGTGGCTTGACAGTGCTGCCTGGGGTTAATTCAGGCTGCAGCAGGACAAATGCAGTCTGCTAGGGTTTAAATGCTCAGGCAGGTCTCCCCAAAATGAGCATTTATTTTCTCTGATGGCCATCATGACATTTTTCTGGCTTTCTAGTATTTTCTCAAGAGCAGGCCAAGGCTGTTCCACAGGCAAAGCTTCCTGCAAGTGTTGTCTCCCTGTCTCCTTCACTCAGAGCTGAGCCAAACCACCCCACGTGCTGCAGGTGGTGACAGACATTTCAGAGGAAAATTCTCTGTCTCTCTTTGAAACCCTTCAGACGTCACAGTACTTGGCAGAAAGTGGTTTCCATCTAGTCTACCTTTTCATTAATGTCTCCAGGAATTTTCATGCTACTGCCTTTTTCTTTTCTTGGATACCAGAGTTACAAAACTCATCTTAGAATCACTTTTCATAGCGTTAGTGGTTTTTTTGGTCTGCTGGGGAAACATGCTGTACTTAAAATAATGTAACACTGAGGTTTGGCTTAGGGCTCCTTTTGATTCTTATGTGTTGCTAAATCGTGCCTTACACTGCTTTCTTCCTTGGCTTGCGTTTGGGTTTTGTTGNTTTTTTTTTTTTGTTTTTTTTTTTTTTTTTTTGAGGATCAGACTTGTGGGGCATTCTCATGTCCTTCTAAATAAAGAGCCTATGGAAAGCTGTTATTATGGACGTAACACCTGAAGTCATAGTTCCTTCCACAAAGAAAACAAGAAGAAACAAGACAAAAAAGAATCCATAAGAGATACATGTGCATCTAACTTTAGAGTGAAAGGCATGTTGATATTTCCGTGCAAAGATCCCAGCTTGACATCTGACTGGTGGGACATTTTATTTATGTGCCTATCTCCTCTTAGAAATATCATTATCAGATAACAATTTGCTTTCCATCCTATCCTTCTTCTTGAACAACAGATACTGTGTTTGAGAAAGAGACTATAGAGTGTAAAAAGCTATGAGTCTGGTTATTTTTTGGGGGCTTTTTTTGGGTTTTTTGGTGTGGTGGCTTTTTTGGGGGGGGGATTTTTTGGAGGGGGGTTTGAGGTTTTTTGGTTTTTTTTTTTGCTTGCCAGTTTTTTTGTTTTTTGTTTGTTTGGTTGATTGGTTTTTGTTTTTTGTTTTCCGTTTTTTTCTTTTTTTTTTGAGGAGACACAATATACAACTAACAAGGGTTAGAGAACAGCATTTGCTTTATCATCAGTCTTGGATTTATGTGTTACACGTCCAAAAGATATGCCACAGATAAAATTTCTCAGAATCACTGTTTGTAATGCTACATAACATGTCTGTGTGCACGGCTGTCTATCTGCCACTTTCTGAAAAGATTACTTTTGTGCCTGTGTGAAATCTTTGGGTGTACTCCTGACCTCACTGACATTGACCTGAAAAATATCCTGATATCTTTTGAGGATGAAGTGCTCATTTCCTATGTGTATAATTTTAGATGCCCAGCAGTAAATGTCATGGTCAGATAAGCTCTTCAGAGCAATGTGACACAGACCGTTCTGTAAAATTTCTACCATTTCTACCAGTGTTTATCTCCAAACAGACTGCACGCCTGTTAGAAATGCTTCCACTAGTAGATTCCCTTCAGAAAGATGCTGAAAAGTGTGAAAAAGTAAACAAAATGAGGGAGTTCCTTCCTTCTTCTTCTCTCATGTTTCACTTCCTTAGTCACCATTTTTACTTGAGCTTGAGTTCATCTCAACAAAAAATCCAGCGTAATCCTCAAATGTATTTTCTCTCTCTATTGGAGAGCTTTATTTATTATCGGATGGCTCTCTGCAATAAGACTTCTTGCTGACTCTGTTCCCTCAGTTGCATCCTCATTGTCTCAGACCCTTCATTTTTCTTTGCTCTATTTGGTCCTTCTCAAGTGGGAATCAGAGCAATGATTTTTCTTGCCAAGTTATTGGTGTTGAATGGATAGTGTGTAAATCCTGTAAGGAGCTCAGTAGAAGTTAAAGCCTTTATAGTTTTGCAAAACTCACTGTAAGCTGAGTTACAATTCTTAGGAGTCTTTGCTAATCTGGGTATTTAACAATAGCAAAGACTGCTCTATGGAAAAACCTCATCTAAGCCAGGTACACTAAACCCAGTGATTTAAGCAACACAAAATGAAAAAAAATCTCTTACTGCAGGCTCACATAATGTTTTTTGATTGCACCATTGTCTTTTTATTCATTAATTTCTCCGGTATTGGGAAGTGAGGTAATGTTGATCTGGGGTTTATGTAAAAAGCAGTATTTTTCTGAATCCTGAAAGAGAACATGCTCTGGACTATAAACAGCACAAAACCTACTTAATAAGTAGGAGAATAGTGATGAATAATACTGTTTACCAGTTCTTGGATGGAGTTAGCTTTAACTGAGATTTCACAATGAAGAGAAAAGCATCTTCTGCCAAATAATAAACAGACCATCTATTTAAGGGGTACAAGAACATAGTTTCATTGTGCTCTGGATAAATGTCATCTTTGTTATTGCAGAACCAAGTTAAGAATGTTAAATAAGTCTAGAGATGTACTTTTATTTTTAGCCTATCTGATTTTCTAAGTTACTAATCTGAGCAGTGTATGCCTACAGTTTTCCCTCTTATTAACAAAGACAATTCAATATCCAGTTGATGATTGTAGTACAGTTTTGAACCACACAGCAGACAACCACAGTAATTTTTCTTTTGGAATTTGTGTGATAATTTCAAGGTGAGACATCTGCATAATGCATTGGACACACGTATCTGTATACTTGTAGTTAAAGTAATGTGCTTTAAATTTGTGTGCATATAGATGAAGTATATAAACTAAATAAAAAGATGATAAAGAGATAATGTACCTTTCAATAAACATGAATTGTAGGTGGGGTAATTTTTGTTTATTCTTATAGCTGATTTGTTTTAAATCTTTTAAAACAGTATGTTTGTCTGAAAGGCCACTCATACTATTTTGTTGATGTCTAGAAGGGACATCCCTTGCTCTCTTCTGACTCCACAGACCAAAATAAAATAAAACCCCAAGATGTCAAACAAGAATAGATGAGGAGAAGAAAGAAGAACTCCTGCATCAGTGATAGAAAATTACATATGAAGCTACATGGCCTAGGCAACTTATTCATGAGGTTTATAATTAATTTATAAGCTTATAGGAGTAGGTTGCTCTAGATTTTCAGTTGTCATAATTTGCAGCACTGCTATTAGATTCACTGAAACCGAGCCATAATTCTTTACTGGAATATAAAATTCTGAATTTTAAAATCACCTTGGAAAACCAGTGCTGGAAACAGGTTTTAAATTATCCTCCAATTCCATACAGGCTTTTTAAACAGAATTAACCGAGAGTTTCATGAATACAGTTTAAAAAATGTGTGTTTGCAGATGGGTCACAGTCGTTTCAGCTCTGGACTTCGCGACGCCAGGAGAAGTCGGAAACTACCCAGTATTTGTGAATGCAAGATTTTGCATTTAGATAGGTTCGAGCCGAACGATCTGAAAAAGCTCCCATAAGCACAGAGCTCCTCACTGTCTGTGCGTTTGAGAAGGCTGAAGAGCTCTGTTTATTGCCACAAAGGGCCTGGAATAAATTATGTTTAGCAAATTGGCTCCAGGTTTTCTTGTTTCAGACAGTAGCTCCGGAGCAATCTGTTTTACAGGCTGCACGAAATGTGACCGATGGCGGGGAGGGGACACCTCGTTCCGGGGCCGTGCCACGGCGCGGGTGCCGGGCGGGCCCGGCCTCTCTCGGTGAGGGCGGCAGCACACCCGCAGCTCCGCTCCGTGTCTCATGGTAGTGTAACCCACAGCCCGACCTGAACTGGGGGGAGCTCCGAGCAGGATGGAGCCAGGCTGCTCAGCCCCTCTCGGTGAGGGCGGCAGCACACCCGCAGCTCCGCTCCGTGTCTCTTGGCAGTGTAACCCACAGCCCGGGCCGAACTGAGAGGAGCTCCGAGCAGGATGGAGCCGCGCTGCTCAGCCCCTCTCAGCTTTGTGCCTCCCGCCCCTGCGTGGGGCAAAGAAAAGCTCCTTTATTCCGCTGGAAATGTCCCCGTTTAGGCGAGGTGTATGCGTGGCTTCCTTCCCTGCTGCGTCTTGCAGGTGATAATTAACACAGCGCAGGGCTGTTTCCTAGCTGAAGCCAAGGTGGAAAAGCAGCTTTAGCCTCAGCACTTTTCTTTTCAGACACTTTTTCCTCATTTATTTTGGATCTCTTCATGGTGAGGAAGTTTTAGAATGTGTTGGTCCTTAGCTGAAGTATCAAAGAACTAAACAAACCAGTAATTTTTCCTTCTCTCACCAAATTCTTCTTGAGCGGAGGAAGGAATGGGGGAGTCAAATTTGTTTTTAGGTACTCATGGTACTGTTTGCTTCTGCTTAGTGTGACTGTGGGTCTTTTCAGCACAGGACACTGATTGACATTACATGTGTTACTGAGAGGAAGGATATTTCCTGAAGATTAATGGCAAGTTAGTTGGCCTGAAGTTCATTAACCTGAACTAGACTGTTGGAAGGACTCTGTGTGGAAGCTGGAATTGTATTAGAGGATCATCATAAACTAAAAATATATGTGACAATCTGGCCAGATTGCAATGAATCTAAAGACAGGACAGGGTTGGCTCAAGCTCACAGAGCAGCTGCCTCCAGTGTAAACTAACCGCCTTGTGAAAGCAAATGGTTTTTCACAGACATTATTCAAATAAAAGAGAAAAGGGGGAAAAAAAACCAACCAAAAAACCCAAAGGTTCCCATTAGCAAAAAATGTCTAAATGAAAAAGTGAGGTTGTGAGCTATGGCCAAAGGCCTGAGTTTGATGCTGATTCTCAATCAATTCAGCAAATGACAGAGCATTGACACAACTGTTTTTTTTAGTCAAATTTAGTCTTGATTCTTCACAGTAATTTGCCTCAAGAAAATGAGCCCCAAATCCTTTGGTGAATTCCCTGTTGGCTGAGGCCCAGACCTTCAGGCCATGGCTTCTCAACATACTTGCAGTGAGACTGGCTCCCACTTAATTACTTCTTTTTGAAGTATGGTTTGTCACTATCATCCTGCTGAAGATGAACAGGACTGGTGTTTCATCTTCATATATTCTTCCCGCTCCTCCCCTCTCCTTCTTTTCCCCTTCTTCCCCCTAAACAGATTTCTTGAAGGCAGTTTAACCCTGCGATAGTCTAATCCACATCAGTCCTTTGTGGTCCATCCTCAAATAGATGCGTTGGCACAGAAGAAGTAAAGGTCTTTTCTTTGGATCTCGTACTGCAATAAAGGGAAGGGAATGATTAAACAGCATTTCATGTCTGTTTTCTCTCCGTGTCATCTCATGAACATGCCCTCCCCTTGGCCAAGAGTAGTGCCTTCAGACACTGAATGTGAGTGTTGAAGAGGGGACTGAGAAGAAAGAAGCTCAGTGTTCTGCAATAGAAGCTACGCTTTGGGCATTTTACAATTTCCCTCTTTCACCATCATGCTCCTCTTGCACGCTTCCTTGTCTTTTACTGTTGACAGAGGGTCTGGAGGCTCAGAAAGCCCAAGTTTCATCTGAGAAAGATTTCATCTGTCAGAGAGCGCTGTTTCCATCCTTTCATGCCAGGAAGGATGAACTGCCTGCATCAGGAGGTGCTGAATTGGTTTGGGGTGCTGCTGTAGCTCAGAGAGTTGCCTGAGCCAGTGCTGCTGGAACTCCAGTGCCAGACCAGGGGCCACAAGCTGTGCTGCATCTCCCATGGGCTTGTAAGGAACCTCTCCTTTGATGCCAGTGCAAGTGCTGGCTGATGTGGGCACTAGTATTGCTCTTTCAGTCAGACAGTTCCAGTACCTTTCAGAAAAGAATTTTCATGGCGAGTCATGAGCCATTAATCTCTTGACTAACCGTAGCATTTCTTCACTCCTTGGTTTTGCAGCATTACTTCAACTCTGATATTTGTCATTTCACCAGCCATCTCCCTTGATCTCTAGCATCATGCACTTGCAGGAGGAAGGATCTGGTCTTACAAGTATTTTCACACTCTGATCTCTGTGATTTGTCAACCATCAAGTTTTGCCTTCAGAACTCAAGATGCCATTTCAAATAATTTCATGTGCAAAAGTGGAGTTATTGGGCTAAAGGGATCCTTGATAGCTGGGTACAAAGGATGCCAGGATTGCTGTTGCTGTTTTCTTTTCGACTACTGCGCTAACTGCGTGACCTTGAGGAAATAGGTTCACTGCAGCTTTATGGTTCTGTTTTTGCATAGGGAAAATAAGGACAGTGATAATTGCTTTCATTTGTAAAACACTTCAAGATTTATGAAATATGAATGACACTTACTAAGTGAAAAGTGCTGCAAAGCTGGCTTAGTTGCACACTGTGCTAACAAATCTCCTATCAGCCTATTGACCCCAGCCTGAAACACTCATTAAAGTTTATAGGACATTTTGGTGGATGAGTTGAGGCAGTTATTCTGCTGAAAATATAATACTGAAAGCACTTTTAAATTCATCATCCGCATTGACTGTGTTTTTCTATTAAAACTAAACACAACTGTTTGTTCTATCCAATTTTCTTAGTTTATTTATGGAAGTTTTGATGGGTATGTACTCATTGTTAACTCCACTTTTACCCCCATGGCATATGAGACATTACAGCTCATTCTAGTCATAGCATAAACATACAATAGCTGTTGTACTGAGATAAAAAGAGTTATAGAACATTAAGATATCCAGTGGACTGGTATGAACTAACAAGTTGCATGGTCACTTTTGAATGGCGAATGTTCTTTTTGTGGATACTGCATTAATTTAATTTGTGCTTGAACTTTAGCTGTGCTAGACACTGGTGTTTGAAAAGTTTACATATTTTTCCAATGTCAAAATGTGTAAATTTAGTATTAAAGAAACAAAACATTTTTCCTTGTACTGGAGAAAAAAATACTTTTATAACAAAGAAATTAAATGAGTTCAAAGATAGTCTGGCTTGCTTACAGAACTATTATTTATGCATTAATGCAGGTCTACAGATGTTTTCCTTTTTTTCTTCCAGATAAAACTTGGGTTGTTTGAAAAGCAGGGAGATATTTCACCATAGTGCAAAAGAAGATACAGAAGAAGAGAGCAGAATGAGAGCTTCGAAAGTGCCACATGCCTGCAGCCTGCTGTCTTTAGTGATGCTGTTCCTTCCAGTCACTGGAATGTCAAAACAAAATATCCCAAGACTGAAGCTTTCCTATAAAGGTAAACTTTTCAGTATTTTTTTCTGATTCTGCCGCTTCTGTTTTGGTGTGATGTTGCCAGCAGTTCATTTGTATTACTTACCAGGAAAGCAAAACACTGTCCCAGAAATACATAATAGCAGCCTTAGGGATGGATGGATTTTGCCTAGGGATGGTATTAAATTCTGGGGTTTTTTTGTCATGTAGAGGCACATGTTTCTGAAATATAACTGTCTTTTGAAACTATTATTTCTGTTTGCTCCAAGAGGATATTAACAAACTACATAAATTGGAGGGGAATGGTACTTGAAACACTCTGAGGCGCATTGGAGACATTTCCATGTGGCTGGTGGGGATGATGTGAGACATGGAGGACATTCACGCCTTCCTAGGGTATTAGGGAAAGTCGAGAGAGCTGCCTCAAGTGTTTCAAGGGGGCTGACATTTATTTTTGTAATTCTTTTTCTATCAGTAAGTTAGTACATTAAGCTCTGCATATGTGGTTTTCTTTCTCCTTGCCTCTTTGGATCACAAAATCGTGTTTCTGTGTAGAATTTCTTAGTCTTGTGTGTAGTTCTTCTTGAGAATGGTACTATCTGAGGGATTTCAACACCGACATATTTACATATTAATCGACAATTTTTAAAAGGTAGATTTTGAGTTGCTTTGAATGTAGAGTGCACCTCAACAGGCACAGACGTGTCACTCATGCTGTCTTCCTTAGCTAAAACAAATGCTCTCTAGTTAGTTATGTTTCAACTGTGTCAGCACCCTGCCCTTACAGGAGCTATTTCTGCTCTGTTTTTCAAACTTACATCTTCCTGTGCATTGCAGAATTGCACTCAGGATGGTGTGATGGGACAGGCTGTAAAGCCTTCATCAGGGCTTATGATATGTTTATCATGAGTTTAACACCCAGAGGAATTTATTGAGTAAGCAGAATGACATGCTGTTTATTTACAAGCTTCTCTTTTGCTAGATTTGCATGCCGCTGTGCATTCTATTCCACTGTGTGTAGATGTGTTTGGATGTGTTTGTGTGAGAGAGACGGAGGAAGCAAGATCAAGGGATCTTGACAACATTTTTATAAATTCAGGAAACAGTTGCACTCACTGAAGCCAATGAATACAGAAACTGAAAGACCTGACATGAGTTATGAAAGTTAGCAGTAAAACCCTCCTAACATACAGCCAGCCTTCT
The DNA here is from genome assembly GCA_013397155.1 of Irena cyanogastra. Classification (NCBI taxonomy): domain Eukaryota; kingdom Metazoa; phylum Chordata; class Aves; order Passeriformes; family Irenidae; genus Irena; species Irena cyanogastra. The sequence goes on along the minus strand of VWZV01013938.1, from coordinate 5,668 downwards.
CACAGCTAGGCCTTTTGAGATAATTCCCAAAAGCAGCATATACCATATGGCAATGGCATTTATTGTGGATTTGACACTCACGATTAGTGAATTCCTCTCAACTTCAAAAGCAGATAGCCTTTGGCAAAATACTGATGGATGCATTTGGCAGGTAAAGAGGGGGAGAAAGAAAAATTATTGAGGTCAATACAGGGAAAAAAGAAATGGCTGAAATCTTAGTTTAAAATAGTGGCAGAGACTTGCTGGGAGCGGTTGGGAAAATGCCTGGACTCATTTAAAAAGACAATGAGCAGATGATTGATATTTAGGCCCTGACCCAAACTTTTATTAGCAACTTTATAAACCTTTCAGTTTGGCTTGAGGGATATCGTTTCCTGTCCAAACTTACCCACCTATATCCCTGTAGGGGGGGAAAATCAACACCAGATACAGATGCAAAATAGCACATAAATCTTAATTTGGAGAGCTGTGATGGGACTGAAAACCCAGAAAGAAGAGATTTACAAGAATTTATTGTGCCTTGTCTTACTTTTTTGGGGGAGTGGAAGGTGTGTATTTTTCCACATGGAACAAGAAAATATTCACTGCTGTTTTTTCACACTTATGTATTGTAAATTATACCAGTATAGCTTATCATAATTAAACCATATTTTTGTTGTTGATAACAGGATGTCAGATGTACTGAATATTTAATAAAGTTGTCAGAATTAAGTCTACCTTCCTTCCCCCAAGTGTTCCAGACAAAATAATTCCAAGGGTTCTGAGAGTAAAAGGTAGAAGAAATGAACTGTCTTGCCAGTTCTCATAAAATTGTTAGTCATGTCACTGACAAGTCCTGGCATCTCTGTTCTCTGGAATTAAGACTTGAAATATCATGAGAAGGAGAATACAGGCTTCTTTCCCTTCTTTGTGGAAAATAGACAAAAAGTGGCCACATCAGGCACTTCCAATAACCTGGTCACACACGTGTCTTTGAAGGGAAGGTTTCATTCCCTTTAAGGTGCAATATGTTTATGGCATAGCTCCATCTTCCCAGAAGAGCTGAGCATTTGCTGGGGCAGGAGAGCTGAAAGTAAGCAGGATTTTGCTCTGCAGTTACTGAATCTCCCAGCTGCATCAGTCAGTGGTGGAGGGGGGAAGAAGGAGAGGGTGGGGTAGTTGAAGATGTGTCTGTAACTGCAGGAGTGCTTCAAGAAACAGCATGTCGCAGCTTCTTTGTGTTCAGACAGCAATTAAAATTTTAGACCTTCTCTTAATGGCAGTTACAGGTTTTCATCTTCTCTAGGTTTTTATCTTAAGAAGTAGGAATTTGTGCTGGAAATGTTATGATACTCCAGTGAGTGACTTGGGGATCAATGCTGTGTCATACAATGAATTTCCTTTATTGTGTGCCCCAGTTTGAAAATGTGTTCTAGAAAATAGCGTATGTATAAAACTAAAACTACACACAATTCAATCAAAATATCTTGTAATACAGAATCAGTAATTTATTGTTCACCTGTGTTAACATAACATTAATCACATCTCTCATCCTTTATTCCCACATTTTTCCTGATCTATTAGTTGGAAAATTGTCTTATTCACTTAGACTTAGCTTTTAGATACTGGTTCATGTCATTATTATCTCAGAAATTGTCACTGCTCTTGTGATGTTTTTAGGGTGCTCTCGCTGCATAGACCTTACTTAATCTATGTATCTTAGATACTTCTACAAGTTTGAGGTGCTTTTATTATTATGTTATAGCTTTAATATATGGAGGAGGTAACAAACTGTCTTCTATAGACGACTGCCATCTTCAGAATACCAGGGGATGATTTTTCAGTAATATTCCTTATTTTAATAGTCTTTGTCTAGCATTACTTGCAGTCTAATAGAAACGGTGTGTATTTATCACTCATTTTCATGCAGCTGGAGATAACCTGTGACCTTCATCCAAACTGGAGAACTCCTCAAGCACAGAGGAGATGTTCTGCTTCTCTAAGCACCACATCCTCCTTGTCTGCTGCCTCATTTGATATCCTCATTCCAACCTCTAGAGCAGATGCAGAAGGTTTTCATATATCAGTCTCATTCATTAATGTCATTTTCAGGACAGCATCAGTTTTGTTACTAAAGAATGGAAGAGTCTGTATTCCAATTCATATATGTTTAATTCATACAGTGTAGATAGTCTTGTTTCTGTTTATCTTCTGAGTAGTAATATTTTTTAATTGATTGAGAGGTACTTCCATACATATTTTCTGAGTGTTTCTCTAGGTTCTGCTTTACAGGGGAAAGTAGAGAATAGCCAAACTAGAAGGTTGACTGCCTTCTAAGGAAAAGGAAAAAATAGAAAACGTTTTTCAGTTTGTGGGTATCCTAAAATTTCCCTGCAGAAGTGCAGATTCCTAATTGCAAATTTAACTTTATTGATTTTATTTACTTTGCTGCTTTTCATGGACATCTTAGTGTAGTCTTTGTTCTCAGTGAATGCATTTTTTTTACAAAAGTGTGCACCCTGGTTCATTGGCTGAGGGGGATGCCCCAGCCCAGATTTGGACATTGTCACCAGTGACATCCACAAACACATATTATTGCCATGTGGGAATGTGGCCATGCCCCAGAGCAAGCCATGCTTGCTGTGAACAGCAGTGACTTGGTCAGGGGACCAGGAATCCTGCATTGTGACATAGTACATAGGAAAAAGCATGACTGAAGGTAACCTTTGGCTTTTAAAACAGGATTTACTTAGCACTGTTAAAAACAACTATGGTAGTAATTTAAATCTAATAAACAAGAGCATTATTCTCAGCTGATTTGTTTTTCTCCACATTGAATGAATTAAGATGCAGTCTCAATCCCACTGAAGTCATGGCAAGTGTTTGGCCACTGAAGTAAATTGAAGCAAGATCAAATTCACTCTCCTCACTTTCTTCATCTTACATAAGTAAACTAAAGACAAGCAATTATTTCTCCTCTGCTGAAGGATGACAATGCTAAATCATCAGCTCCACATGGAAATTAGCCATGTTTAAGGATTGTTTAGTGTCATGCAGTGTTTTGCACACAGGATTTTCTTCCCCCTAAGAGTGATCCATTCTTTAAACATGGTGAAAAAGCAAACAGAGAGCATTTTGGTGCCAGGAATTCTTTTGAAAATTTGACTGTACATTAAGTACACTTGCTTAATGTTCCAAAATGGTCCTTTGAACATGCTGCTTTACAATGTCAGGCATTCTGTTCTCTATATTGTTTTTGCTTTAAACCTGATTCATTTTACAACTGATGAGATGCTTAACTGTTGCATCAGAGCAGTTAGTTTGTTAAGTTTCAGTACAGCTGGCTTATTTCCATGTCATGCATCATTTAATTCTACATATAAAACATAGTTAAAACTGTACAGCTCCTTGAGCCTCACTTAAACTGTCTGTGACACTGCAGTAATCCCCATACCCTGATGGGATGTTGCACAACTATGACTGGTTGGAATGTGGTAAACTGCTGATGGATAATAGAACCTAGAAATGAGTTTGCATTTTGCAGCTGTGCTTGTTCTGCTGGAAGATGAAGTAAAACCAGAAAAATCCCTGCTCTTGTGATAGTATCAGCAGCTGTAAATCTGAATGCTTATGAAAATCAAGAAAAGTGTGCTGAGTGAGGAAGTGGTGTTTTCTTCTTGTTTGTTATTTAATTTTTGATGGTTTGTTGTTTCTCAGAAAAACCTATCTCAGATTCCTTTGCAGAAAAATGTGCAGTGTTTATGTGAGAGTGAAGATCCTAGTACTGGAAGATTGTATGGTTATGCAAAAGACTTTGCCTGTTCTGTTTCAAAAATGCTTTCTGGAGGCAGTGATCATTGAGACTTAAAATACACCCTAGCTTGAAGAGGGATGGGCACTGCTGTCCATGCGAGGAAAGTCTCTTGTATATGAAGTAAACTAAATATAAATGTGAAGGCATTTAGTAACAGGAAAACCAGCAAATTTCTTACAGACATTTTTTTCCTTTTTTAAGCTAGTGAACTTGAAGGTCAGATCCAACTGTATGTTGCATTTTCTGTCATATAATTATCATATATATATATAATGTCCCGGAGAGCAGCCTCCAGTCACTGACATCAACAGTTTACAAAGCAGTTGAACTAAGAATAACCTTGGAGAACTGACCCATATCAACCTCTTAAGTGCAAACTGTAGCTCACAACAGTTTTTGTGTTTTCATGGTCACAGAAGGGCCTCAGTTGGATAAAAGAAGAATTGTATTCAAAAAATACAGAACTATTCTGCTGACTATTCACTTTATTAAATCTTGGAAGATGAGAGGAAGCAAAACTGAAAGAGTGATACTTGGCAAATAATTTTTGCCTCCTTGTAAAAGGAAGGATGGTACGACATCAAAAACAGCTTCCCTAGAAGAATGCAGGGAAGGTACATGATAAGTGGCTTGGAAGAGGGTTCAAAATTCTTTCTTTGACTGCTTTTACTTATGACATCTCTTAAGCAAATCCAATTCAGAGCAGTTTCAGAAATCCCAGCATTGTTCTCCTTCTGCGCACTAACGGAGGGCATGATCCGCCTGACATCAGTGTCTGTCTAGCAGTGGACATCTGTGGTCACTAGCTACTCGAGTCACATCCTGTTTCCCTTTCCTCCCTCCCCATTTCTGCGGTTCCATTCATAGATGAGTTCCCCAAAGAAGGGCTGAGGAGTATGATCTCTCCTGTACTCACAGTCCTTTGGAGATAAATACACAAAGAGGTAGCGGAAAGGGACAGAAGTTCCTTTAGCAGTCAGACAGATTGGCTAACTCTGTTTAAGGGAGACAGTATTGAAGATGGTGGGAGTAACAGAGGTGCATCTTCGCACAAATTTGAAAAAACAGACGTTCTATTTTCTGAACAAAATCCTGGCTATACCAGAATTTTGCACGGTGTTGAACTATAGAGTTTGAGAGCTAAGAGGTTATTGAAGGCACCAAAATTTTGTAATTAACTTATTTGGCCTTCTTAGGATGGTAATAAATCTTCCTGTGCATCATCCAAACAACCTGGATTCCTTTCAGAAAGATTTCTCACTAAATCTGTAACAAAACATTAGCCTACATGACATCCTGCCCCAAAAGTAAGTATAAATACTACTAATAAAAAATGTCTCCAACCAGCATTAAATAAAAGCTTACACCTGTATGCCGAGAACATTCATGGGTCATGTCACCCAAAGCTGTATTTGACAACGGTTGTGTGGGAGGGTGCTGGTGCCTGCTTTGTCAAGGGAAGCTCTGGGGTTCCCAGTTTCCCGAGTGTTGGGTCTGCACTTGGTGTCTGTTGGGGCTTTGGGTGCCCAGGGCCATGATGAGTTCCCTGAGCCGGGCCGGGGACGGCGGGCGGGGCTGGCCTGTGATGCGCTCTGGGTTCTGTGACAGCACAGGGGCCGTGTCACAATGGGGGCAGCTATAAAAGGCCCCAGCGGGTGCCACTGCCCCAGTAGAGCCTGGGCAAGCGGTGAGTGCACGTGCAGGGAGGGGACAGGGCTGGAGGAGGGCTGGGGCAGAAGCGCTGGCACCCGGGCCGTGTGTTCTGCCCCCACATGCAGGGCCCAGCCCCTGGCGGGAGCGCCTTGCTCAGGGCACGGCGCTTGCTGGGGCAGTGGTGCAGGCCTTGCCGCCTGCCAGCTGCCAGGGCCCTCTCCT